>BPLQ01013610.1:0-49201 GCA_021605075.1 Caerostris darwini | reverse complement strand
AACAAAACACAATATCTTTCTTTTCTATTGATTATTTAAAACTATTTGGATACTTTTAGTTTCATAAATCTTGTTTATTTTATATATATTCTCTAAATAGAAAAGTATTGCATTCTCGCATTAGCGATTATTATGTACATCAAAAAATAAAATTAATCTAAACACAACTATTAAAATTGTCTTTTTGAAGACAACTTGGAAAAGTTATTTGCCAATGACTACAAAAATTTAATATATGTTTTAAAAGTAAGCATCATTTGGAGCATTACCTAATGGATTATAATATTCAAACATTTTGCACTTTATATTTGCTATAAGTAATATCCAATGGCAATTCATATTTACAGGAATTAATTCTTAATATATTATTAATCCAAGAAAAATATAAAATGTTTGTCCTAGATTGAAATTATCAGAACCTTTTAATCTTTTATTAGAATTAGGAAATGAAAATGCATAAAAAAACTATAATTTTTTTTTATTCGGAAGAACATATGAACAATGGTCAATATGCAAAGGATTAGTTTTACATTTATAGCTATGGGAGGGGAAGGAGAGAAAAAAAAAATTGGACCTATGTATCTCGAACATTAGCAATGTTTGATTTTACCACTCGATCATTTGAAACTAATTACCTCTACAGTTTGAAGAAAAATAAGTTACCGACTTTAAGGATTTGCCGACAATGCACGTCATTGTTTCTTAGAAAACAATGTATGAGTATACAGTAAATAAAATAACAATTCTTATTATTGTTATTGATTTCTTTTGAGCTCTAGCGAAGCAAATCTTTTTGTCTATTGCAAAAATATCAGAAGTAGTTTGGTTTTACTGCAATTGGCTTTACCTTTTTTAACAATACTATACGAATAATATTGTCAAAAAATGAGTGCTGTGAAACATTGTCAAAAGAGGAAAACTCAAAATAAATTAGAAAGAATCTAAACCTCTACAAGTTGAATAGTTCCTTACAAAATCCGCATGAGTCGAAATCCTCCATAAGTTGAAAACTCTAATTATTTGGCGTCTCCCTTGAAGTTCGACTCACAGAGGTTCTACTAGATAATCGCTTACACTCTTCTTTCTTAGATACATAACTTAACAGTTTGTTATACTTCATTGGGAAATCATGAGAAGTTTCTTATTATCCATATCAATGAAACTACCAACAGTTTGCATTCTTGTATTAATAGATAATATATGAACTTTATGAATATGTTTACATAAACTATTGATAATTGTTAATATTGTAATTACATTTATATTGATGACCACATGGTGGTACACATTTAATGTAACAGCAATCTAAAAGGAGACAAATTTTATTAATTGTACTGTATAAGATTTCAATTTATTACACTGAAAGTTAACCTCCCAAGAATTGCTTTTTATTGGAATAACATCCCCATCTGCTATTTTAATTCCCTTATAGCTGGTTAGTCATTAGATTATTAAAAACCTCTTTACACTACGGATAAAACCAAAAATGGACTTTATAGGTTTTTGTCCTTGTTTTTTAATACAAAAAAAGGCATATTAATTTTTATAAAAAGCATTATAATTTCTTTTCAAAAGTGATGAAACTTCTAACCATGCATTGCTAATTTTATTTTTTACAGTAGGATCTCTTTTAGAAATATTATCTTTTTTACAACAATCAGATTCATTTTTAAAATCACCCAATGTAGTAGAAGGTAGCTTAGGTTTCTGGAATGGCTAAAATGGAATTAAATGGTTTAAATATGTACTCCTTGATATATAGGATTTTAAATTTCTTTAAACAATAAAAAGATTTTGAAGAATAACTCTTTACAAAGTTCACATTTTTGGAGAAATTTAGTACTTACTACTACCTCCAACATGATTTTTTTTCAGTATATTAGATAAGACTGACAATGCACAGGGAAATATAAAAGAAGAATTAAAGCAGAAAACAAGAGTTAGATTGTGTACAGATAAAGAAGGATAAGAAATTGCAGAAAGATAATACTGAGATTGATGTATCAATATATGAATTAGGAATCTTTATAAGAGCATGTAGAAAATATTTTGAAATTCGTATTAAATAATTTAATAAAGTGATTAATGAAAAAAAGAAAGGCAGAATCATGAAGGAGAAGCAAGACAAAACAGCAGCATGTATAGGAGTAAATGCAAACTTTCTTACCAGCACAGCAGCAGGAACAGTCGCTGGAAACTCTGGAATAGAATTTGTTTGTATACGAGTAATCTTTAAAAAGATTTCTTATCACATTTTACAAAAGAACATTGCAAAATCATCAATAATAAAAGAATCACTTTAAAGTTAAGAGTATGAGTTCAAAAATTCAATTATACAAATATACTTAGACACAAAATTTCAATCATATAGAATTTGAATAAGCTTTAACTGTATATAAATAAATGTTATAGAAAATGCAGTCATGTTACATATGGCATTTTTTTAAATGAGAGGGAAAGCAAAAATAAAAGAAGTCACTCACTGCAGTACAGATGAATATGGATTAGAAGTATTTAAAAGAAACAACAAATTAAAAATTATAACACAAAAGAGCATAAACAATGGATTAAGCAAACTATCGGCAAGATGTAAAGCAGCAAATGTAGACATTGTTATAGATACAGGAACAGTATTACAGTACAGTAGTCATTAGATAATACAGGCTGCTGTAGTAAATACAGGCTGCTTGTCTGTCAGATGACTCAAGCATGTATAACTCTTTTACAAAATGTCTTGAAATCTAATAAGAAACAAACAAAAAAATCATACAAAAGTTAGCCTCATAAATTCAAATAAAATGTTAAAATATATAAATACAGACAAAATAATTTAGCTCTTCTACATACTTAGGCTTATGTGTTTATATAAATATTATAGAAAATACAAAATCATATTCATTAACATACTAATGACATTCATCGATCAAAGACAATATCAATCTCAATAATTGTTAACAATGTTTATTGTTTTTGATTAATAAGAATATAAAGAACAATTAATGAACTTACCTTAGGCATTAAATGTCTCCATACCAGCTTAATTGCACGAGCAATGTCACACACATACACATCAAAGCACAGAACAAAATGAACACGATTATTTTTTGGCGCCAATTGAAACTGATGTCATGGTGACATCATAGTGTTGTGACGTCACGGCAAGAATGAGGAATCATGGGAAAAGTGAACAGGAGGGTTGTACGTCTCTGCAAACTGCAAAACCCGTTGAGGACAGATGTTGAGTGCCTGAACGGGAAGCGTTCATCTACTCAATGGTATGTGAAAGCAGTAGGAAAGAAAAGTCATGATAAATAGATAATAGAAATCGTATGATTTGAGAGAAAAAAAAAAGAACAAAGTAAGGAAAATGTAAATCATCGATGATGGAAACGTAGCAAGAAATTTATGATCAGTAAATATGCGTTGAAGTAAAATATCTAAAAAGCGATAAGTGAGCAGGAAATTATGGTGGTTTGAGGCTTCGATTCCATTTAGAAGTAGAGAAAGGATACTTGTATTCTCCATTCAATTGCGTAAATATAGTTTGTGCCTTGATGAGAGGATTTTCGTGAGTAGCAATGGTATTGAAGAAATTTCTAGAAAGTTTAGTAATATAGTTGTCAATAGAATCAATTTTTAAATCTTGATGAATTGTAGAGTTGCGGACAAACCAGGGTGCACCAGTGATAATACGAAGAAGTTTGTTTTGAATAATTTGTACAGATTTCTTGTTAGATTGTGCAGCTAAACCCCAGATTGGGGCAGCATAGGTAAGGATAGGCCTAAGAACTTGTTTGTAGAGAAAGTTAATTTAGAAAATTTATTAATGAGTGGTAGAGTGAGATAAAATTTTTTCCAACATTTTTCTTTTATTTTTTTAATATGAGCTCGAAACGTAAGTTTATTGTCTATAATTAAGCCGAGATATTTATTATTAGTTGCCCATTCAATATCTTGATCAAAAAGGGAGAGATTAATATATGGTTGTCTGGCGTGTCCTTTTCGGAAAATGATAGCTTGAGGTTTAGACATTAATTGCGATGCGCCATTTAGTTAGCCAATCCTCTAGGATATTCAGAAAATTTTGAAGAGTATTGATGACATAAAGAATAGAAGCACCTTGGGCAAGAGCAGCAGAATCGTCAGCAAATAGGCAAGTGGAAATGTTAGTGCGCTGAGGAAAGTCGTAGGTAAAGATATTGTAGAGAATAGGACGTAGCACGCTTCCTTGAGGTGTACCAGCACAAATACGACCGATTTTGGAGAATTCATTATGAAGTCGAACTTGAAAGGTTCTATTTTTAAGATAATTTGTAATGATAAGTGTGGTCCAAGTTGGAAATTGAAGTTTGATCATTTTGTAGAACAGTCCATTGTGCCACAATCGATCGAAAGCTTTTTTGACATCTAGAAAGACACCTCCTGTAAAAAATTTATAGTTATATCCTTCAGTGATGATATTGGGGACACGTAGAAGTTGATGACAAGTTGAGTGATGTTGAGGGAATCCAAATTGTTCTGCTGAAATTATGGAATTTTTATCGCAAAAAGAAGTAATATGTTTCACTAAGAGTTTTTCGTAAAGTTTTCCTACACAGGTAAGGAGACTGATGGGCCGATAATTTTGAGGAAATTTTCTATCTTGGCCAGGTTTAGGGAACATGATGATATTTGCTTTTTTCCAGATAGGAGGGAAGTAGTGATATTTAGTACAGCTGTTGTAGATTTTTGCAAGATGAGTAATGGCATTAAGGGAGAGACACATTAAGGCTTTATTTGGAATATTGTCAGGTCCAGAAGATTTCCGAATGTTGAGATTCTTGATTAAGTTAATTATATCAGATGGAGAAAAAAAAATATTGATATGATAATTTTGATGAAGAGCTAGAAAGGAAGTTACTGTATCTTCAACATGCTCAATTTGTGAGTAATCGCAAGGTTCAGTGTTTTCTTGAAAGGAGAGTTCAAGGTTTTCAGCAAAAGAGTTCGCTTTATCAGAAGATGAGAATATAAGACCTGAGTATCCAACCAGTGGAGGAATTTTGGGATATTTTTTGGTAAAATGTTTGTTAATTTTGAAGAGATAATTATCTTCTGGATTTAGGCCTAATAAAAATTCATTCCATCTGTTATTTTTTAATTTGTGAATCATTTGCTTTATTTCTTTTTGAAGCTTGTTGACGGATTGCTTGAACGGAGGAAACCTGGTATCTTGCCATAATTTTCGAATTCTGTTTTTTTCCTCAATTTCAGAGGTGATTTCAGTCGGAATTTTTGGTGTGGTGTACTGAGTTCTTTAGATTTGCTAGCAAGGTTGATAGCAGAAGTAACAGCATAGTTAAATTTATCAATTAATTTGTCAATATCTTGAATATTGGAGATGACTGAATTACCAGGAATGCTTTGAGAGAGAATTTTAGTAAAAGTATTCCAATTGGTAGTTGTGATTATGCTATTGAGGAAGGGCGTAAATGAATTATGAGAGACTTCAACTATCACAGGGTTATGATCACTGGAAAGATCGTTGATAGAAGAAGCAGGTCCGGCGTTTAAATTTTTAAGAAGTGCGATGTCAAGAGTACTATTGCAAGGATTGTGAAGGCAGAAATATGTGGGATCATTAGGAGCAGTAACATTGAATGCATTAAGATTTGTCCAATCGAAGAGAATAGAACCATTTATGTTGCTGCGTCCATTATTCCATGCAGGATGCTTGGAATTGAAGTCACTAAGTAGAAGTACTTGTTGATTGGAGTTCGCTATTGTATCAAGTTCTTGTGTGAGGAATCTACCAATTGGAGGGCGATACAACAGTAATTTTTAGGTTATTCTTGAGATTAATAACGATAGCAGAGTTTTCAAAGCTGGTTGTAGTAAAATGAATTTGATGATGATTAATATTTTTATGAATGCAGATAGTCGTGCCTCCTCCTCTGTGGATAAGACGATCGGAATGATATATGATATAATTTGGAATTTTGAAGGAATCTCCTGGCCGAAGATGTGTTTCTTGGAGAGCAATTACATGAGGTTTATTTTGAGATATAAAATTTTGTAATTCATTCATTTTTCCTTTCAGACTATTGGAGTTCCAAATCACGCATAAGATAGAATTATTGGTCGATCTATTGAATGTTATTGACTGGTTGATTTTGAAGAGCAGTTATTAAAACAGAAAGATTTGAAAGTACCCCAACTAATTGTTGCAGAATGAGTGGA
This sequence comes from Caerostris darwini, assembly GCA_021605075.1. NCBI lineage: Eukaryota > Metazoa > Arthropoda > Arachnida > Araneae > Araneidae > Caerostris > Caerostris darwini. The sequence continues at coordinate 42,982 of BPLQ01013610.1, read as the reverse complement.
ATTGGAGGCGTTTTCGTGGAAGCCTGCAGATTATTGGAAGAAGTAGTATGGTGAGAGGTCTGGGTAGGAAGAGTTGGAAAGTCATCTGAAGAAGGAGGAAGAGTTGGAGAAGCCTTCTGATGTGCGGGAAGAGACAATTGGTTGGAGTTCTCAGGCTTCCTTTGTTGTGCTTGTTTTTTAAGTCTCTCCGTCCAAGCGTTGACCTTCGGGGGAGGAGCAGGAGTGAAATTAGCAGGGTTTTTAGGACAACCCGAGAAATTTGCAGTATGCTCTCCAGAGCAAAGGGCGCATTTGGGAGCTTCATCTGGCCTTTTGGTGCATTCTTTGTTGGCATGAGGTCTAGCACATTTGAGGCATCGAGGGTCTCTTGTACAGAATTTGCTATGATGATAGAATTCTAGACATTTATAGCATTGGCTGGGTCCTGATTTTCTTCTGAGTGGTTCAACTTTGACCCTAAAGTAATATAAGGTGGATAGGTCGAAAATTCTTTTGTTTTGTTCATTTTTTGGTAGAACTATTAGGTACAGAGGTAGATTGCCGGTACCAGCACGATTACGAAGTGGAGTTATGAATTCAGGATGAAAGTTGAGAATTTGGAGTTCCTGCATGATGACATCAATTGGGAGATCTGAAGGCAGTCCGCGAATTACAACTTTAAGTTGCTTTTCTTGGGGCAATTCAAATTTATGACTTTTTAGTTTCAGGTGATCAATTTGCTTCCGTATGGATCTGTAGTCATCAGGTGTGGTTGGAAAAAACTTTTAATTTGCCTCCAGAAAGGCGTCCTTCAATCTTTGAATTTGTAATCTGGTTGAAGTTCTTAAGAATTTCAGTAGAATTTTGTATGTTGTCAATTATATTTGGAGGAACATATTTAGTAGTATGGGGTGCAGGACAAGAAGAAGCAATATTATGGTCATTAGTGAGATCTGTGTCCATACTGTTTTCGTCCAGATGTAATTTATCAACATTTTTTGAAATGTCTTCAATTTTAGCAGGAGGTATGTTGTCTGCATCAGTAGGACCAAGACTTTCATCGGGGTTAAGGCAAGCAAATTTGGAAGATAACTTGATAACAGTGGGATCACTGGTATTAGGCCGTTTAGCTAAATTTTTTCTTTGCTTTTGTGTGACCTTAAGTTTTTTCTTTTTACTAGGAGTAGTTACCGAGTTGTTTGAATCATTGAGTTTCAGCAAGATGAGACTCATTTGCTTTCTTAAGTTTTTATTGGTAATATTAGAAAGCGTAAGTTGTATAAAAAGATCTAAATTAGGTATTTGAGGTTCAATTTTTAAGCAATTTTCAATGTTGTTCAGATGATCATTGAGGTTTTCGCACTCAATGAATGATGAACAATTGTTAATGCTAATATTAAGTTGATCAATTTCTTGAATAAAGTTAAACGCTGTCGGGTTGTATTTCCGATGGCAAGTTTGCAGGACAACAGATATCAGAAAAAATATATACAAAAAACAAGATCGAAACAAATGACGTCAGTTAATCCATCCAAATAACGGTTCCATAAAGATACAGGAGGCAATGCAGAACAGGAAGCACCGATTTTTCTCTAGGCCATTCAAGGCTATCCTAAATATGATCATACCAGGGATTGTGACTGTTTCCAGTGGCCACATCCTCATTGAAGGAGCACCTAAAGGTCTTTTTAATTACCGCCTTAACAGAATGATAGGATAACTCCTGGTTATTTAGCTGTAAAACTGAAGCCCCTTTTTCCTTCAATTCCTTCTATTAGCTCCCACTCTCCCTATATATATCTAGTGCAAATTTTCAATCGTTCAAAAAATACTTTTTATTCATCCACTCAAGTTCAAATACATTTTTTTTTTAACTTGCGGTGGATAGTACTGGATGTTAATACATTTTTTTTTTTCAAATATTAATTCATTAAATTTAGTCTTTTTTTAGGTTTAAGTTGCGTGTATCTTATAATAGATGGTACCAGATATAAGAGGAAAATTTCAACTTTTTTTTTTGTAAAGGACTTTTCTGCAATAGAGTGAAAAAAAAATAGGAAATGACTTTAAAATTTTTTTTTTTTATATTACTTGTTTGTTAGGAAATCAGCGGTCTCGCTTTCCTGTATTCCGCAGTACTTGATTCGACAACCGTGTCAGAAGGTAACATAGCCATCAATATCTTTAGATCAAGAGGAACATGGGAAGTCTATAGCCTGAAGAGCTATTTTAATGAGACTTTAACGCCCATTTACCGAGATGGGGCTATAGTGACATAAATCATGTCGGCGAGGCAGTAGACCTTGAAAAAAAAACTGTAACTTATGAATTTTTTTTATTTTTTGATAATTTATTTTGCTTTGTTAGGTTTCAGTTATATTTTGTGGGGTTTTACAAATAAAAAGATTAATGCGCATCTGAAATTCTGTGTGTTTTAATTGAATATCGGTTTTTATTGTCATTATTATTGTTTGTTTTTTAACCTATTTATTTGCTAGTGAGGGGCATTCATCTCACTGATTCGAAAATTTTTTTCAAATCATCCGAATCATAATATTCGTATCAGAGAATTTCTATACGGTGGCGCCCTCTAGAGTTCTGTAACGAAACAAATGGAATAAATAATTCGTTGGGAAACATATGCTGCTAAATGATTCGGTACTTACGTATTAACGATACCTTGGCGGTTTTTAAGTGTCGCCAATCTAACAGTTTGTTTAAAGTGTTTTGAATTTTGAAAGCGTTTTGATTTTAAATGAAGTGTTTTATATATTTTATTATTTGGAACACACTTAAAAACCGCCAAATCTGCGGTTGGCGCGTGTGCTCTTTATTGGCGCAACTGCCACCAAGGTATCGTTAATACGCAAGTACCAATGTTTCTACAACTATTTCAAATAAATTTATTAAACTTACATTAATTTTAAATTTGTAAATTTCTTGTCATCATGCACAATTTTTCCCCTTCCTCTCAAACTTTTTCAATTTCGGAAAAGTACTGAATTTTTCTCTACGACTAATATATTTTATTTATAATATTGTTAGTTGTTCAAATTTAAAATAATTTAATTTTTAATAAAAATTTAAAACTAGATAGTCTGTGATTTTAAAGCAATTCTATATTTCCCATTTATTACTAAAACTGAATTTCATAAGTACATGTCTTTTTTCCAAAAAAATCTACCATATTATATCACGAAATAATAAAATTTTCATAAATAAGATTTGTTGAATAATATTTATTTAAAAACATATTTATGACATTTAACCATTATTTATTTATATGTAATTGTTTATTCTCCTTATACATTACATAACATTTTTTTTGTGTGCTATAATTTCTGTTTTTTCAAAATTGAATACATATAATTTTAAAACTAAAAAATACTGCTTTTGCAAATAGAAATAATTTATAATAAACATATAAAAAGAAATTTTCTTACACAATCGAAACCCATGCAATATTTGATTTTTATTTTTTACTATAACACATTTAAAATTATTTGTATTTTAATTTAACTCATCAATATATTTAATGTAAAAATAGCATTCCAAAACAAAATTCAGAAAATTTAATTTTTTTTCCTATTAAATAATTTAGTTATCTTATTCTTATAAAAAAATCCATTAAAAATTGATAATGCTAAGAATTTCAAATAATTCGAAACTGCAAGGATAAAAAAAAATTACTAACCTATTAAAAAATACAAAACATAATAAATGATTTTATAATTTAATAAAAATAATTTCCAACATTCCATTCCAATTTTCTTTAAAAAATTTATATATATTGTTTTGTATAGAATTTCCAATACCATACAAAATATTGGAAATTCAATATTAATTTTTATTTATTATAATTTAATTTCAGGACAAATCATACACCTGTTAAGCAGGATAAAATGGCTTAGTATGCCTTGAAATTTGAGAATGATTAACAAATATTTTAATATTGCTGTAAAAAAATTAATATTTAAAGGTAACATTCACTGAATTAAGACTGGTTTTAAAGAAATCAAAAATTGTTTCAAAACTTCCATACCCAAAACGTTATACCATCCTGAAATAAATGTAAGGCTAAGGAAAGGATTCTCATTTAAAATCGAGAATTTCTAAAAAAAAGGGTATTTAATACTCTGCGAAGAATTTTTGAAATGCAGCAAAAATTCAGTGGTTTCTTGCTGATATTTCAGTTTACAACTGTAAAAAGAGTAATTATTATTAAGGTGTCATAATTAATTTTATACCAAAAATTCTACTTTTTAAAAAAAAATTTTAATTGCTTTGATTTTTTCTGTAGGAAGCATGTTCAACTTCCCTTTCAGATTCACAGTTTGAGAATTGTTGAAATTGTATGGTATTCAGAATGTTCAAATAAAGTGGTGTTTTTGTCCTTTATGCAATTTAACCAGTTCTATTTTAGACGAAAATAATTTGTTGCTCCCATTTGTGGATATCTTTCAATGAGTAATTTAGTTGTATTCATTAGTAGACATTTTAATACAAATATGCTCTCAACAATTTATTGTTTGAATTTTCTTGAGAGGTTGAAGTAGAAAATCATTAATGAGTGAGTAATTTTACATGGAGAATAAAAAATTTTATCTCCATTACCTTCACTGTATAAAATTCAAACTCACGAAGGCAATCCTCTATATTATTTGGAAAACAGGATAATTCAGAAATTCTTAAAAATATGCTCAATAAATTTACATTAGTAACAAATAAAATTGAGTTGAATAACTATCAAAAATTCTATTTCAATTATAATTTTAAAGAGTTAACTTAATTAGAATAAGAATTGGTTGCACAAAGAAAATATAAAATTAAATTTATAATACTAATTCCTTAAATATTTAGAAACACTTTTTTTTTTTTACTATCTACCAATTGCTGTCTATGTCATAAAAATTGCATTGTGACTTGCTTTAAAAAGTAATTTATGAAAATAAATTACAATGCATATGTAACATATATAATTTATTAAGATGTATTTTTGATATTCATCTATAATATAACCCATTTTCCTTATATGCTTGACACATTTTATAACACTAAAGAAAAATTCACTTTTTACAAAAAGTGAATACATCTAATTTTAGATTTAATTTCAAAATTAAGCAATATTTTTACTTTTGGTAATAGAAATAAATTTCAGTAAACATGCATTTCAAAATATTGCTTTATCTAAAACTTTCTCTTGCTTGATCAAAACTAGTATATCATTTGATACTAATGAATTTAGATAATTATTTCTTACTTCTATACATGTAAATAATTCATATTTAAAATAATAGCATGCTAATATATCATGCCAATGCAAACTTCAGATAACAAATGAATATTTTTCAACTGAATAATTATAATCTTACTTCAAAAAATCTATATTATTTTTCTGATAATAAAGTTTAAAATCTACCAAACTTGAAACTGCACAAGGATACAGAAAAACTATTTTCTTAAATATGTATATAAAAAAAACTACACTACTTAATTATGCAGCAACTACACTGGATTAAAGGTTACTATTATAGTATGATAAAAAGCCTTAATATGTGAAGACTAAATTTAAAAAAAAAACCTGTCCAGTACAATAATTTTTTTTTTAATAATGATTTTATGTAATTCACATTTGCATTTCATTATGCATACAAATGTGCATGTGGTGTATAGCAAATGAATTCAGAATTATTTTACAATTTTTATTTCTAAAGAACATACAAATTAGAATCTCAGCTTCTGGAAAAACCAACGGCTTTTGCCAGTCTTGTACCTGAAAATAAAAAAAGAATCTTAGTAAACACTCACACAATGATATGTTAACATTTTCAATGATATGCAATAGTTACTAAAATAACAAGCAATTAAATATGTAAATCTTAAACGATGAGGGTCCCGTTAAGAACTTCTTTTACCCAATATAATTTTAAATAAAAATCTCTCATTAGCCAAAATTAATAGAAATGCTTCATTTATTAGATTTACTTATTGCATTAACAAAAAGAATTCAATCTCAAATTACATGGAATGGACCAACAAAGTTGCTTTGAAAGAATGTATAATTGTTCAAGATTTTACTTTAACGATAAACTTTTTTTTATTACAATTAAAATAACCCCTAAACTAAATTTCCATCTCTACGATGTCTTTTTCCCCACGATTGATGGTCGTAAAATTTAGAATATTGCTTTTTTTTTTTTTTTTTTAATTTCTTACAAAAACAAAAGGTAACTAGTGATTTTAAATTCCAGGATAAATTTATTTTTTTATTCATTAAAGGCCATTAATTTGATTAGAAAATCCCTTTTATTCCTAATGCAGCTGGCAATACAGACAGTTTTCGTTAGGCCATAAAGGAAGGGCAGATGCAGCTTGAAGATGGGCTACAGACGCGAGTCACACTACCCCCGTAACATTCTATAATCCTATTAGACCGGGACCTACGGTTTGGTGGATTTCTGAAGCACTATAAAGATCCATGACACCGATGGTACTCCAACCTGAAACCTGTGGTACTGAGCACTAGCCACTCGGCCATCAGGCACTATTAGAAAATCCTCTTTAACACATCAGTACACCTTGGATTGAAAACTACTACTAATAGAATATTTCTTGAAGCAAATTAAAAAGATCCGATTTTTCCAATTGCTAAATTAAACAATTGCATAAAATAACAATGCATAAACTAATTAAATTTAGATTACATTTGTACTAAAAATCCATTCTTACTACAGTAAATTTTATAAGAGGACAAAAACCCCTTAAAAATTTACCAACAGTCATCTTATTATATAAAAAAAATAAGTATTAAAGAAAAGCACTACAGAAAGCATCCTCACCTTTCTTCAAACTTAGCCTTGATGTCTCTTTTGGCATTCCATCGCTTAGCTGGGTCTTTCAAAACTTCTTTGTTGACAATGTTCTTGTCGAAAGCAATATCCACCATGTATCTGAAAAAAGAGCGAAAATAAACGTTTTTAAAAACTGCAATTGAATTAATAAAAAGTGAAAAAGAAATCTGTTACAAAGAGCGAAATTACGACCCCCCCCCCAAACTTTCTTAACCTTTGATATCTATATTGCCTTGGTGTATGATAAGGAGAATAATAGACCTTGATGAAAACAAATTCCTTTGAAACTGTCAATTTTAATTTATTAAAATATATCTTGATTTACTAAATGACAATTTAATACAATACATAAGATTCTTTGAAATAAATATTTCATTCTAAAGCAAAACCTTATGATTTTTTTTTTTTATTTCAAAGCAGAACTTGAAGAAATATAATTAGCATCAATATCAATATTAAAAAAAAAAAAACTTTTATAAAAGTTGCAGCCGAAAATATAGTAAACTCTAAAAAGTTACATTAATTCGAATTTTATGAATTGCAATAATTTTAGACCTTTTTTTAAAAAAAAACTTTAGCAAGTTCTTTAAAATTAATTTAATTCCTAATTTCAAAGAGGAAAGATCCAAATTAATGTTTTTAATATTAAGAAATTCTTACAGGGAAAAAAACTATTAAGAATTATTTGCAGTACTTAAATAGGAATGAAAAATTCCTAACAATATAATACAATTAATATTTTATATATTATTAGGAAAACATACAGTAAAAATAGATGAAGGCACAGGTTTCTTAACTTTTATCACTAAAAAAACAAACTTATGCAGAAATACACCTACTAGGGATTGCATCTCATTTAAAACATTCTGGGATGCAATCTGCTACTGTTTTAAAATTAAAATTCTATACCGAACTGAACTTTGCTGTTCATAATTTTATCTATTAATCAATATAGCTGTGCAAGAAAAGTAATAAATGAAAGTTAGTAGAAGTGCTGGAAAGCTGATTTGTTTTATGGATTTAACAATCAATTAATTCATTGATATTTGTTACGGAATTCTGTACTAAAAATGGATGGATCCAGATAGGCTAAGTACGGTTGTCATATAGTATTAGTTGACTGTTATGATAGGAAGTGTATGTAAAAAGATAAAAGAAAATGCTAATGCAGTTAAATGAGTATGTTTTGTAGGTGGTTAAATACATTTTCAGAATGAATTAAATATCATAGCTAATGAATAGAGAAATCTTATAATTGGATTTAACCTTTCAATATAACGTTATCTCCTTCAGAAAAAAACCACTATATTAGTCACATCTATAAATGGCAGTATAACTATTAATATTTGAAAATGACCATTCACGCCAAAATTAATAAAAATTTGATTAACTTTAATAAGGACAATGAAATTAAAAATATTAATAAACATTGAAAATCTATTGTTGGAATTGAATTTATCAAATAGGGACATCACGTAAATTAAAAAATAGTTAGCCTTTAAGCTAAGCAAACATAGCTTTCTGGAAAAATAAGAATGACAGCAAAATTTTGTTACATTTACTACTCAAGATGGAGAACGGCCGGCATATTTGCCATAAAACCATTCCAAGATGCAGCTGGTTGCTAAAGCTATTTTGACTTCACATGTGACCATTGTTTTACACATAGAGGAAAAAAATAGATATATTTATTAAAATATTTATATTTTCCATTTTAATATTAATTGCTACCATTGTAAACACAAAATGGTCACCAGTTACACACAAGTCGTAATAGCAGAGATTGTACTACTGTATCCAAAAAGTAAGACAATTTTTAATTTAAAATTCCTGGTACTTATGGAATTTCAATTTTTTTTTTTTTTTTTGTCTTTCTCTTTTAGAGTTGCTGGCATTGTCCTTGACATCTGTGAAATTTCACGTCAAAATATTCATTGGGGTTTGAGTTACGCTTGGGTTTGCGAGATACTAAAACTGATTACTGAAAACTAAAAGGTTTGGTTTGATATTATAATATTTAACCTGGATTCCAAACTACTCAAACATTCATGGCCCTGCCAGGATTAGAACCTGAAGCCTGTGGTACCAAAGGTTAGAGTGCAAGCCAATTGGCCACCAGGCTGTTACAGGATGATATATATTGAGTTCTATACGCATGTAATTTGATATGTTAAAAATTTCAAGAACATGTGAAATAAATTGAAACTTCACATTCCAGGATGGTGATTAGTTATATAAAATACACGACGTATCTTTCACTCGTAGTCAGTCTGTTGCTTTTTTATCTTATTTTACAATTTCACAAAATGTTTAAAAAAATTATTTTTATTTTTGGAGATGAATCCAAGTAAACCCAGACCCAATTGTAATTAAAATGGGTTTATTTAAGAAACAATCATTCTAATGTATTGCACAAAAAATGTCAATAATGTAGATCAAGGAATAGGATAAAGTATAATAAGCAGATCTATGTATGGAATTTTTAAAATTCCATACATAGATATGCTTATTTGTGTTTTAGTTCTTGTTTTACTTCAAATTTTGTTGTAAAGAATTCACAATTCAGGGTTACACTTCAATCAGAGATGCAAGTCATAGTTTGGGTGCTAACTTGATAATCAAATTAAATTCACTTAAATGTTAGTAATATGCAAACTGATTCCACCCACAATTTTCATCTATTGTAATTTAATGTTTCAAATTTAATTCGCTTTAGTCATGTTAATTAACTTAAAATACAATTAGATTTTATAATTCTACCCAGATTAAAACCAAACTTACCTAGTAGGCATTAGATGATTGTAGTTTAGGACTTTGACAAAAGGTTTTAGCTTGTTTCTCTTTTCTAACTTCTTTTTACCCATGCGGCGTGTTACTTTACGTGGGTATCGTTGAATGCCTGCGATCAAGGCATGTCCATAGGGCTTATCAGATGTACCTTCATCGTTATTCTGTTAAGAGACAATTTTGTAAGGCTTAAGAAGATAATTAAGTTAATATTTAAAACTAATACCATGAGGCAAGAATGATTATGAATCAATCTGAGGCAAGAATGATTATGAATCAATCTAGCAGCACAATTATAATTTATCAAAAATTTACATTTAAAATACAGAACAGAACAGCATTTAGAAGAAAATATTTTGTACAATTTATATAGAATAATAAGTAAATTAAGTACTATTAGAAAGCTTACCTTAATAACGACAGCTTTCCTGCCAGCATACCTGCCGTTCAGGACCAAAACCACTTTTCCAACTTTCATAATTTTCCCCATCCTATAAAGAATAATAATAATAAAGATAACTACATTGATATTAATTAAATTAAATCTCTAGATAAATACACCAGAAAAGTCAATATTTATAGATGACAGTCACTGAACAGGAGCAATTCTTTTAATTCTCCAAGCAACATAAAATGTAGATGAAAAATTGGTAAAATCTATTTTGTGATCCAAAAATAGGTTCTATTAAATAAAATACAGTAATATTTAGTTTTATTATAGTAATGTACCGTTTTATTTAAGTTGGCCTATAATAGTAATAAGGCCAGGTAAAATAGAAGCTGCCAAACAAACAATTCCAATTATAACAAATGTTAATTACACTTAGAAAAATCAAGTCTTTCCCAACAGGAAAAGAAAGAAATTTGTAATATTGTTAATTTAACCAATTCGATCACTTGTTAGAAAATAAGCCTGCACCTATGAAAAAATAACTAAGGTATAACATCTATTGCTTTTTGCATCTAAACAAGTTATATATTCAGTGTCACTTTAGCTCAAGCAATCGCTATATATCGCGTAGTCTACCTTTTACTTTTTAATATATTCTACATTATTCACTAATCATAACTTAGAATGCTCAGCCCTTTGTTTTAGCTAACATGTTTGTCACATCAAGTCGCACATGCTCATTGCATTACATTAATAATTAGTAGGAATTGTGTTTAATTTTACGTTTTAAACAATACGTTTTTAAATTTGCCACGTGTTTATAAACCACTTAGTCATAATTTCCATGCATTCAATAACAATGAAAGTAAAGACAGTTTTATCACGAAAAATGAAAAAAAAAGGAAGTATTCTACGAGTGAAATTTTTAAAAAAAGGATTAAGGAGATCACCATTTTTTTCTTAAGTGTTCATAAAAATCACTTCACCGCCGGTTTGGCAAAAATTGAGATCCCAAAATAAAATTCAACCATTCCATTTAAAAGTTAATGTGATAAGTTTCATTATCATTTTATTCTGATTTGAGGTAACAACAACAATCACAGTATACTTAATAATTTTATTGAATGTTAGGTTTAATTATTGACACAGAAAGCCTAACACGACTATAACATTCATTAGAAATAATAATAATATAAAACAATTATACACAAAAATTGAATTTTTATTTTTTAACACAATATCAAAACTTATTAATATACATATTTTTATTAAAAATAATACTACTTACTTGAAGATGTTAATAGATTACGGGAACCTCAAATATATTTCCCTTATGAAGCGTGTCTGTGTACTAATTCGCCAGAACCATAAGAAATATAATGCTTAGTTGTAACATTGCTGATAAACATGAAACTATTTCGTCAATTTGGCAGTTTTTTAAGAAATTTAGTATCAAATAGTACAAATAGAAACTTGTCTGCATATTATGAATAAAAAGTAATTATGTATTATTCTAACACAAAATTTACAAAAATTACTAAATACAATTTTCTGTCTGTTTTCCCAACAAAATCGAAAATTTCAATTTCTCCCTCAGAGTAGAAAAAATCTTTAAAAAAGTATTAAATAGCAACATTTTGCTGAATCTTATGATAAAATCATTGAAAATCAACTTACAAACGTGTGGGAAAACATTAATTTTTATCATTGGTTGTATTGTATACATATTTTGATTTTTCTAACATTATATCAACGAAATGTCACCTATTTTACTTTGCATTAATGGAAAATACTGAAATTCTTTTCTTTTAAATATCCAATATTAAGTACTATTGGGATAGATATGATTTTTTTTTGTCTAAGCATTATTTATAAATTACTATATTTCAAATCACGACTGTCGCGCGCACGATCAAACTGTAGCTGTAATGAGAGGTAAGTTTCTCTGTGCTGGAGTGGCAACAGTGAGATGAGGAAAAGAAAATGGATGACGCAGTTGTGTTCAATGTAAATGGCGAAAGAAATATCTTGTAATATGTTTATTTGTGATGTGCGGTTTGCTTAAATATATCGTGTTGATGTTTTTCTTCAGGTTGTCCTCAATGAACAAAACTCCCTACATTTAATTCACAAACAATCTTTATAGAAACAACAACGACCCTAGGCGCCGTGGTTAAGTTAATGGTTATAACAACCAATGTTTCCCCCCTCCCCCGCTTTATTCCCCCATCGCTTTTCAGATATCTTACTTCAAAGAATATTCCTTCCTGCTCTGTAAGTTTTATTACCAAAACAAACTGACGGTAACAGTTCGTTCTTCTCCAACGTACTTTCTTCCCTTTGACCTTGGCTTCTTAATGAGCCCTTTGATCTTTATAATTTTTTCACTCTAATCCAATTTTTTTTTCTCTCTATTCCTTTTTGAGTTCTTCGGTCATTGCCGATGATTTTGCTTTTTTTTTATACACTCTCTTGCTGTTTGATTTATATTTTTCTGCTTTTTGCTCCATTGATCTGTGATCTTTCTTTTTTTTTCCTCTCTCAATTCATACGATTACTATTACCTATTCATCATGACTTTTCTTTCCTACTGCCATCACATACCATTGAGTACATGAACGCTTCGCGTTCGGCAGGTTCAATTTCCGTACATCACCTCCCCCCCTTTCGTACATCACCTTCCCCTTTATATTACATGATGAAAATTTCTTTATAGGATGTGAACTGTTAAAAATGGTATTTAAATTTATGCATCTTCACAGAGATAACAAAACTAAATACCGTATATTTCCGAATGTAAGCCGATATCTATATAAACCGAGAATGCGATTTGTCTTCAAAAAAATGAATCCAAAATTTAAACCCGCATATAAGCCGAAATTACTTTTTATTTCTTTTTTTGCATAAAAGCAACATTCAAAACACTCAAAAAGTAACTTAAAAGATTAAAGTTATTTTCTCTTCTCTGTTGTTTTTTATGTGTTAGTTATTGACAGTATTCTATTATTATTTTTGGTATACGTTCTGAGATTTCTTTTGTTAATCCACCAGAAATTGTGCGAAATTTTTTTTGCAGTTTTCATTTTGGTGGCGTTGAAACAAACCAGTGATGTAAATAATTTAGAAAATAAAACAATTCATTTTCATAAAATGAATAACATTCAAAAATGGAGTTCGTAAAGCAGTTAAAAAATAACGTAAAAGTGCTTTAACGTATCATCTTCATAACTGGCACGACAGCCCGTTGCGGGCCTTGGAGCTCTTTAAAAGATCCAGCTAGGCTGTTCTCTTCTTGGCCGTAGATCTCCAGTTTTTGATCTTAATAACGCTGAAATCAGAGTCTAAACAGTCGACCCATCTCTTTTTTGGTCTTCCCCTTGGTCGTTGTCCAAAAGCAATTACATTAAAAACCTTCAAAGCAGCTCTGTCACTCTCCGTTCTTATGAGATGACCGGCCCAACCTTAGTTTAGTTGAACACATTTTAGAATGTCAATATCTCTAAAAAGTTTGTAAAGCTCAAAATTGTGTCATCTTCGCCAATTTTCATTGTCATTGATAACATCAAAAATAGTTCGCAGCACTTTTCTTTCAAAGGTTGCCCACATTTTCTCTTCTCTTGCTGCTAGGGACCGTTTTTTAGATGCATATGTTAATACTAGGTCTTATGAGAGTTTTGCACAGTAAAATTCTACTTCAACGTATCACTATGGCATTTATTAACAACAGCTGTATGATTGAAATAACACCAAAAATGCCCAAAATGAGAACATCTGATAACTTATAGTTTATTTAATAAAAACTTTTAATACAACATTTTTTTAAACTACCCAAATTCGCGCAATGTCAGAATACATTATCACAAAAGAGAATACATCAGATTACATTATTATCACATTATCACTCCGACCTAATGTTTTGTTCTTACAGAGCCCTGTAGATTTTCAGTTGTTTGTTTAGAAAACATGGAAATATTTCACGTAATTTGGGTCATGATATTTCCTTACTTTATAAAAAAAAAAATATACAGATTCCAAGAGACAATCAAGTCACGCCAATTGGAACTAAAAAAGCACGACTGAGGTGTCGCCACGCAGAGTCACGTGATAGTTTTATAGAAATCGTTTGGAACCGATTCAGAATTGCGCTGTTGACGTGGAAACGGGCTGTTGGTTGCTGTGGAAACGGGCTGTTGCCGTGGAAACCAGCTGTTGATGTGGAAACGAGTTATTTTATTCTAAAAAGAACATTTTTCTTCCAGTTTTGCTTTTGCCTTTGAACTGTTACCATCAACGCTGTATATCTTTGTAAATATTGCTTGTAAATAAATGAAGATTCCATAAATGTTTGTATGGATTGATCAATACTTCTCAAACCACCAGAAAGCTGCGGCTAACCAGAAAAATTGAACCACCGATAGAAAGAAATATGGGTACTTACGTGTTAACGGTACCTTGGCGACAGTAGCGCCAATAAAGAGCACACGCGCCAACCGCAGCTACAGATTTGGCGGCAATCTACACTTAAAATTTTTGTTCCAAATAATAATGATTGGCGACACTTAAAAACCGCCAAGTCTGTCGCCAAGGTACCGTTAATACGTAAGTACCGAAATATAATAGTCGTAGTGGCATGAGGAAAGCAGTATTTAGATAATGGAATCCCAGACGCTGATTTTCTTCAAGAATGTTGCAAACATCCAAATGTAATTATTAACTTCCTTGTACCCCGCTCCCGGTTAGATACCCTCATTTTAGAAGTGCTTCACAAAGACTGCCTCCCACATTTACGTTCACCTGAAGAGATTTCGAGTATAAACTTTCTGAACCTACTTTAAGAAATTGAACATCAACTCAGGCATCTTTCAATTGATGTTCACACTATCAATAAACGCCATATTTAGACTCAATCCATCCCTATAATCCCGGAGATTATAGGGCCTGAATGGCTAGCGCTCGGTACCACAGGTTTCGGGTTCGTATCCCGGCGGTGCCATGGATGTTTGAAGGGGTTCGGAATCCACCTTAAACTGTAGTTCCCGGTCTGTTTAGCCTTCGTGCCCATAAGATGACCGTAGAGCGACAAACCAAACCAATCCCGGAGATTACTTGTTCCAGCAACTGTTTCCGAACCAGTGAAAATCTACGACAGTCTTCCGCATACAAAAGTTATATACTTCAGAAATTGACAGTGTCTTATTTTTCTATTGGAAAATTGTGTTGACCTACACGAATTGGTCATTAATGATGATAGCTACGGCGGCTGTGGCCCGGCTCCGGGCATATCCCGGCGGTGCCATGGATGTTTGTAGTGATTCTGAATCCACTTTAAGCAGTAGGTCCTGGTCTTCTATGACCGTTGAGCGTCACAGAACCCAGTCAGACTTCTCACCCACATCCTTCCCAAACTGTAAAGAGGCAACTCAACTCCAGGCACTGTGGTGTGGTGTAGTAGTAGTGAATTCAAAGAGGTAAATTTTCAGAAGATGAATTAGAGAAACTCTTCCAATTTGCACTTTTTCTTTACATAATATTTTTATCTATAAAATGTCACATTTATCGACCAGGTCTTTTTCTAATAACTTTAACGTAAATAAGTCTAAATTCTTTAGATGTCTCTTCGACGTTGCATGTTCTAAAAGTTTTGCATACTTATGTATGAAGTAGTATTTTTTACATATTTTATTTTTTAATACTGAATTTTCATGCTTTATATTATAAGAACTGTTGCAATAGATATAAATGAGTTTCTTAATTATTCAAAACACAGTTAAATATTTTAGAAACTGTTGTATAAATAGAGGTATTTTTATACTATTTCTGCTTATAAATATTAATTATATATTTCTGTTTTTTTTAGCTACAAATATAATTTTGTATTTCTTCAGTCTTTCAATAAAATCGTTTTGTAAATACACTGAAATGCTTTTCTTTCTTTATTTGTGCAATTAATATTTTGTAAAATAAAAGGCCCATTTAACTCTGAAAACTAAATTTTGTTAAGAAATTAATACTTATTTAATGACTGGCAACTGGCATACCGTTTACGAAGTACCAATGGGTATAGACCCCTTAACCACCCCATCTTAATTCTTATATAAAATTTACAATTATTAATAGGCTGCTTAAATAAGGTTTCTAAAAATTTAAAAAATGGTACTTAAAAAAAAAAAATTTTAAATTCTAATAATAAATAAAAGTAAGATAGAAAATAAAAAGTTTAAAATTAAAAATAAAAGAATTTAAATTAAAAAATTGGGCACAATTAGGGACCAGTTGTAGACGCCAAAAAAAAAAAATATTTAATGTGAGATTAAAAATTGCTGAAAGTGTGGGCCGTAACGATGAATCTGCAAGGTAAAAACCGTTATAATTACCCCATATAGTTCTGGTATTTTATTTTATTTTTTGATATTTTTCTGTCTAATCCTTTTATTTACTAGGAAAAAAAAATGGATAAAAAAGAAAAACTAAACCTAACCGTGTTTACTAGTCGGCAGAAAGAATTAAGGTGCCCATCGTAGTTGAATAGCGAATGTGGCTGGGCTTAGATTCTTCGAACCTTAAAAGATAGAATGTGAATGTAAGAAAGATCATTTAAAAAATTGTCATATTAACAGCTAAATTTCTGAAATAACTGAGGAAAAAAAGTGCAAATTCAACTTTAACAACAATTCAGAGAGGTTCTTATACTTAAAATTTGCATGATGTGGGTGATACCTTCAAGTTAATTATTAGGTTCTTAATTAATCCCTACGAAGTTTCAATTTTGTTGGAGAATTTTTACGAAATGCACTAATCTGTCGTCAAATGACTTACGTTAGATTGGTTTGGTTTGTCGCTCTACGGTCATCTTTTGCACACTTTAGGCTAAACAGACCGGGACCTACAGTTTAAAGTGGATTCCGAACCACTACAAACACCCATGGCACCGCCGGGACTCGAATCCGAAACCTGTGGTACCGAGCGCCAGAGCGCTAGCCACTCGGCCAACAGGCTCCCACACGTATGTTAGAAGGAGAAAAATATCGATAGTTATATTAACTTTATACAGCCTATGAGGAATCCATTGCAGTCACTGCTTTCAGAAACGATGAGACTCGAAGATGTGAATAAGCGTCTTGTACGCCTACTACTACATCACACCACATCACTGTGCCTTGAGCTGTATTGGCCCTTTATAGTTTGGGAACAATGTGAGAAATCTGATTGGGCTCCGTGACGCTCTACGGTCGTAGGAGACCGGAACTTACGGCTTAAAGTGGCTTCCGAACCACTACAAACTTCCATGGTACCACCGGGACTCGAACCCGAAACCTGTGGCACTGAGAGCTAGACACTCGGCCAATCAGGTCCCAACGTCTTCTCAGCCTGGTTGTTGAGATTTTTCTGCCTCCACAATTCACCCATTCAGGTTCTTGTTTTATGTAAGTGGAATACAAGATCCAGCCATAAACAACTACTAAGAGGTTTGGTTTGTCGTACTACGGTCATTTCGTGCTAATTAGACCGGGACGTACCTTTTAACGTAGAATCCGAACCCCTCACAAGCATCAATGCCACCGCCAGGATTCGAACCTAAAACCTGTGGTACGAAAGGCCAGAGTGCTAGACAATTGGCTATCAGCCTGCACAATAACTAACAGGGCGGCCCTTACTCCAACTTTATTTACATTTAAGATAATTAAATATTTACCAGTGCATATTTGAAGTGATTTAAAGACATAGGGTTAGAATTAATCAAATTAATGGCACCTCATAACTCTTACCAACAATGTATAATTTAATAAGTTAATGCTGAAAATAAGAACAGGTTAAATAATTTTTGCTAAAAAAAAAAACCCAGAATGTAAAAAAAAAAAAAAAAAACGATTCCTAGGTGTAAGTCGAACCAAAAGCGCTAACAACTTGAACTAAGAGTCTAGTTTGCTCTGCTATCAACAATCAACTGTGCGTATCTAGGGATGGTCATAACGTCACTGAGATCATTTAGAGTGAAACTTTTTTTTTTAATTTCCAATGGCAGATTATGAACAGTTACAGCAAAAAAAAAAAAAAAAAAAAAAAAAGAACAGAGAATACAACAAAACATACTGAAACAGAGTTCATTAATCTAACATATCTCTTGCCTCCCAATATCGCTCGGCGAGAAAAGTCTTGCTCAGAGCAGGACAGTGAGTCCATGGCCTCTCCAGAGCTGCACAGAGTGCATATCGGGGAAGGAACAATTTTGGGTCTGTAAAGATGGTTTCGCAGGCAGACATGTCCGGTGGCTAGTCGGTAACGAGCGACTGCTCTACGCCTTGGACCATTGCATAGATTTGGGATGGCAATTTGGGAAACGCAGTTATAGAGGTCTGCTTGAGCGTGGACTTTATATAATCTTTTGATGAGATATTTGGAGGAAGACATAAGGCCAAGTTGCAGATCTTTTAGCCACTAAAAAGTGTTACCAGGTGCACCACGGGGAGGTAGATCTTCTGCGCACCGTTAAGGATCGTGCCCACCGAGGTGAGAAGATTTAAGCGACAAGATTTGACCAATCACTAGCCTTTGAAAACGCTAAACGCCATCGGGCGACACTGCACAATTTGCAATTGACCTAGACGAACTGGCTCAGTGCTCAGAGTAGAGTCCTGCTGCCGAAAGGCAGCGGGTTCGAACCGAACCTGACCTGTCCCTTTAGTCATCATTTCTAGCAGCAATTACTCTACTCCTATTTGTATTTTTGTATAATTTTTCTGTAATTGGTTTTTCATCTTTTTACTTTTATTTTTCTTTACAAGTCTTTTAAATTTTAACTTGTAAATTTTTTATTTTGGGCAATACCTTGATCACTCATTACTGTTTATAATCATCCATGTTTTTTCCCCTTCGTCAATGAACTCTATATTACCATCCTGGAGTAATAGGTCATTAATAGACCAAGGAACTCCGATAACACAAAGACGACGATCACTAGCCTCACCACGCTCGCCTGAAACCGGTTTGCAATCCGCCGCTCCGAGTTGACCAACTTTCAACTCGAAGCGGAACTTCACTAGGCGTAATGCTATTTCTGGCGTTTCGCTGTGAAGGGGTCGAAAAAGTTTTCTCGCTTGCCGCTTGAATCTTCACGTCTCTCGTTTCGGTGGGAAGAAGAGCCTTTAGAGTGAAACATAGAACTTTATATGTATTTCTAACTGTTATATTAGACGTTCTAAGATGCGCGTGCATCATGAGTAGGGATTGCAATATCGGACCAAAAGTTCAATACCGGTATTCGGTATTTTTTAGATCTTAATACTGGAATACCGGTAGTAGAAATTTTAGAAAAAGAAAGAAAACACGGGTGTTTTTTTGTTTTGTTTTAATTGCCAGTTTTATTAGAGAATGTAAGTAATAAGAATGTAATTTTAAGAAAGTTTACTATAAACTTGATCAAATTTCAATTGGTTAGTCTCTTTTCTTCTTTTTCATTCTCATTATGTAAATACCGTAAGGCATTTTCTATTTCGGTATGCTTCTCTTCTGTGTGATTTTTCAGATTTTACAATGTAATATATAATTCTTCAGATAGTGATGTGTGCTGTTCTTTCAGTGACTGCAGCATGAAATTTATTGCTGCATTAGCTGTTAATAAGCCTCAGCAGCCAATTTTATTGGAAGTAGAGCTGATACAGTTCTGCATATTAAGTCGAATTCACTATCGGAAAAATTAATTTGCAGGTTTAAGTCGATCATTGCTTTTTGGATTGGATTTTTCACTTTCGAAAAACGTTCCCTCATTAGGAGTAAACTGTTCCTAGTTTTCAGATAAGAATTCACAGATAAAAATAAGAATTTTCTGATAAGAATTCTAAATTTCTAGTAAATACCGAAAAAACGGTATTTAAACTTGTTAATACCGATATTACAAAATTGTACAAATGGCTCAAAATACCGGTATTCGGTATCCCGGTATTGCAATCCCTAATCATGAGTTCGCAGAATGTAATTTAATTATTTTGCGAATTCACAACTGTAAACTCATAAGTAAAACAGGCACTATCTGTCCTATAATCACAAGAATATTATTTTATAATCAAAGTTCATTTTGTCTCATCCTTTTGACAGTTCATTTTTGAATAGAGAGATCCACACATCATGTATTATTTTTAATACATTGGTTTTCACTACTTTGGCCATTCTAAAACAAATATATTTTGTAAAAGTGTGATAAATCTCGTGGGCCGGGAAAATATTCAAGGCGGGTTGGCCTACTTAATCGTAACAAATCTTTAAAAGTCGTTCAATTGCAATAATATTATTAAAGTTAGGTTTAATTATTATAAAATAAGTAAATTCTATGTAACTCATTTTTAGTGTGACATTTGTTCCTCCATATCTGAAGGAAGTTTATGGATTTTATGTTACTGTTGACTTTATTCGCTTGCATAATTAATGAAGCATTTGTTCCCGAAACTTGGGATTAGAGAATCAAAGTTTTCGCTTGCCTTATTCCACGACTTCGGTACAATTCGTAAATATTCTTCTTCATTGGAGGTATCCTAACGGTAGCGTGGATGTTTGCGAGTGGTTCGGAATCCACTTTAAACTGTAGATCACGGTCTGTTTAGCCCTCGTGTGCACAAAATGATCGTAGAGCGGCAAACCAAACCAATTTTCACTGGCGTAACAGCCCCATGGTGGGCCAAGGCCGTCTGCCTACTGGCAGATGCAATTCATAAATCTAGTGCAATATAAAGGCAAAAATTGCTATGCTGGCGCTCGGTACTGCATGGTTCGGGTTCCAACTCCGCCGTGCCATGGATGTTTGTAGTGGTTCGGAATCCACTTTAAACAGCAGGTCCCGGTCTCATATGATGGTAGAGCGTTGCCCCCTATCATGCGTCCATTCATTTTCACCCACATAATTACCAAACTGTAAAGGGACAACTCAACTCTAGTCACAATGATGTGTGTAGTAGTGGTAGTATTCAGAAATAAAAATTATAAAAATACGGTCCTGATTATGGCCTTTTTTTTTGTGTGGATAACTATTTACTTTTCAGCATCAATCTTCAACTGCTCTCACCGTTCAGCATAATCCCTGTGTACCTGGTTGAATGAGTCTATAGGACTCTGTTTACTTTTATTTATTTTGGCATCGACAACTGGTCCCTAATTGTACTGAATTTAAATTTAATTTTAACTTCTTTTATTTTGTATCTTACTTTTATTTATTATTAGTATTTTTATCTTTTTTTTTTTGAGTACCATTTAACTTGAATTTTTAGAAACTTTATCTTGTATTTTTTACTAACATTAATTAAGCAGCCAATTAAAATTTAAAGCATATTTATGAATTAAGATGAGGAGGTTTAAGGGGTATTTCCCCTGTTGGTACTCCGTAATCGGTACGCCAGTTGCCAGTATTCAGAACATGGCATAGAAATTTTGTTTATTAAGAAAGCAAAGTATACTGGATTTTTCTGCAGACCACTGTACTGTACCAAATAAAGATGTATTGTGTAACTGAGGGATACTACACGGTCGCATACAAAAAAATGGGACTTAATCGCTGAATTGAACGTAGGGAAAAGTGAAACAAGGATTCAAAGGATGCTAAATTATTTAACTGTCAACTCGAAATTTTCCTTTTGAACATAATGTTTTTAACTTTGCTTTAACGTATGGGCCTCATAGCTAGCACTCTGTACCACAGGGTACTAGTTGCGTGGTGCCATGGATGTTTGTAACGGTTCGGAGTCCGTTTTAAGAGGCAGGCACCGGTCTAATAGGATCGTAGAGTGTTGTGGGGATAGCATTACTCCCGTCCTAACAGTATATGCTGTCCTTACCTGTAGATGGCCAACCTATACTATTCCTATTGTCTATATTTAACTACTTTTCTAACTTACGCATATCAGATTTTATGAAGTTAGTTAAGGATGTAAAAACATACCTTACTCTTTGGTAATTCGTTTAAAATTGTAATTAAATCAGAAAAATATTAATAATAAAGGGGGGGGGGGAAAAAGGACTTTATGTAATAAAGCAAAATACACTGCATCTTTAGAAAGAAAATAAAAAAAAAAAAGGTGTTCGATGGCTAACGCTCTGTACCACAGGTTTCTAGTTGGAGTTCCGGCAGTGCCCTGGTTGTTTGTAGTGGTTCGGAATCCACTTCGAACCGTAGGTCGTAGAGCGTTGTGTGACTCGCGCCCTTTGCCTATCCTCAAGCTACACGTGCCGCCTGGGCAGCGCTTAATTTGTAACAGCCCTTGCTTATGGCGTAATGATTAACTGTCTCATTGCCAGCTGCATTAGAACAGATTTGCTGTAATGTATGGTATCATTTGTTTTTTAATAATTTGATCAAATGACGCGTTAAGGGAATTCCAAAATAGACAGTTTTAATGTTAAATAAAAATTGCACATAATCAATAAAATATCCATTTCTTATTAATACTTTCAAATGTATTTTTTTCCTAATTAGAAAAAAAAAAAAGAAAAAAAAAGAATGAATGGAAATTGGCTATTATATATAATTCTTGTGTCACGATGTTTGTTCGGGATGAACTCTGAAACTAACAATCCGATTTTAACTTTTTTTTCTTTTCTTAAATGTGTGTTTTGTTCAAACTTGAGAGATAGGATAGTTTTTATACAGATTTTTTTTTTATTTAAATGCAAAATCGACGATTTTCATATTTCGTCATTTGGCGCCATTGACGTCATTTAGCGCAACTAAAATTTGAGATTTCTCCTCCGATGGACGTAATTTTGAAAGTACATTCAAAAAAGGTCAGGTGTACCATAAGATCGGACCGTTGATGCCATTACCTAACGAAGAGCCAAAATTTCTTCAAATTTATTTTATGGGCAGTTCTGAAGAACGTGTGACAACTCGATGTCAGTATAATTTTATCGAACAAGCAAGTACAAAGAGCTATTGTAGAATTGTTGGAAACTCTTTTAGAAAAGCATAACCAACTTATTAAATTATTTAACGAATTTATTTATTTTGACGAAAGACAGGTTAATAAGAAATAGTGTTCATCGATAAATGAAAGTAATGATTATTCAAAATTAAATTCGGTAAAATAATTATAAAACAGTGTTAAAAATCAACATTATCTACCTCATTCATTAAATTGATAAAAATTAAACATTTTCTATTCGTTGAAGATTAATTTTAACTTTTCATCATTCTTTACCAATCACTTTGTTAACAATACCAATTATAGTATCTACCAATTGAACGAAATACAAGAAAGCCACAGCAACGCGAGGCCGGGACTGCTAGTATTTTATAAAATAGGAATACCGTTATAAAAAAAAAATCATTTATGATATGTTTCATAGAGTGATAACTTCATACTTTCCCAGAAAAATATATTGTCAAGCTATAAATAGCTAATGTCAAGCTATAAATAGTTAAAAAAACTGTGAGATAATAATTCTATCACCCATTTATTGGAATATATTCATATTATCATTCATTTTTTTTTGAATATTCATTTTGTATTTTGGAATTAAAAAAAAAAAATTCTGCTCTCTTTAGTACGAACAAGATTCAAGAATTAAAAAAGAATTCATTTGCTTCAATTTTCTAATTTTAAGTTTTAAAAAACTTAATTAGATTTCCTTTTTTTATATATAAAGGGTGATTATAATTAATGTCCCACTTTCGAAATGCTGTATTAAAAAAAAACATATGTCACAATGAGTTCAAATTTGCACTGAAATTATTTGAAGAAGGGGGAAAAGGTACGGCATCCCCCAAAAAGTTCTAAAGTGTAATAATAGATGGCCCTGTAAGCGGCCTAAAGAAAGTGTATTCGGCTGCCAGTGATATTTTGAATCGAAATGACAATGTATTCGATATGAGTGACACATTCAACCAACTTTATGTCCAATGTGCTGAATTGTTTCGGTTTTTTGGCGGAAAAAAATGACTTCCGAGTCATTCAACAGTTGCGACATTGTGAGTGGAAAGCCCATCCACCACAACAAGGTCATACTCAATTGGATGGAAAAAATTGATGGAATTTTTTTTGATGTCATATCGTTTCACCCTTCAAGTAGCTTCAGTTCAAATTTGAACTCATTGTGACGAGGGGTCCTATTTTTCAATTCCTTCTATTAGTTCACACTCTCCCTATATATATCTTGTTAAAATTTTCAATCGTTCATAAAATATTTTTTATTCATCCACTCCAGTTCAAATACATTTTTTGTTTGAACTTGTAGTGGATGACACTGGATGTTAATACAGTTTTTTCAAATATTAATTCAGTAAATAAATTCAATTAATTAATTTTAGTTTTCTTTTAGATTTAAGTTGCATATATCTACCCACAGATGGCGCCAGATAAGCTTAAAAGAATGAATGAAAATTATTTATAAAGGACTTTCTGCAATATAGTGGAAAAAAGTAGGAATTGACTTTAAAATTTTTTTTTTTATATTGCTTGTTTTACAGCATTTTGAAAATGGGACTTTAATTACACTATCTGGAAGAAAGTGACGGGACAATACAGCTGACACATGCGCAATAATAGGTATCAGCCATACCTATTATTGGTCAAGAAAAAATGTAAACGTGTCAGCCATGTCCTATAAATACTCTGTGGAGTCGACTAGAGTTGTTTTTTGTCAAGATGCCGCCACGGGAAGAGTTGTCTGAGTTCGAGAACGGTGTGTTGGTTGGATTGCATCTTGCCAAGGTGTCAATTAGGGAGATATCGCGTCTCCGTAACTGCTCAAAATCAACTGTAGCACGTGTTGTGTGTCGCTACAAGACTGAGGGACACTGTCAGAACAAACCTCGAAGTGGACGACCTACAGTTCTCACCAGCAGGGACCGGCGGGTGCTCGGCAGGGAGATTCGAAGTAACCGTCAAACATCCATGGATAACATCGCTAATGAGTTTAGACAAGCCACAGGTGTGGCCGTTTCGACCAAGACTCTTCGTATGGAGGCCCATAAGTTAGGTTACACTGGACGTTCGGCGGCCCATAAGCCTTTAATTACGAAAACCAACAAGAAAGCGCGCCTTCGATGGGCCAAAGACCACCGTACTTGGACTCTGGATGACTGGAAACGCGTCCTTTGGAGTGACGAGTCACGATTTACCCTTTTCCGTTCCGATGGACGTGTTTGGGTATGGCGTTTACTAGAACGCCTTTTGCCCGAGTGTGTCGTCACAACTGTAAAGTTTGGTGGAGGAGGATTGATGGTATGGGCATATTTCTCCTGGTATGGGGCTGGCCCACTGGTGAAGGTTGATGGTGCGATGAATGCCGATAGATACTGTGATATTCACGACAATCATGTCCTTCCTACCTTGTGGGCAACGTACGGTATGGATGATTGCTGGTATCAAGACGACAACGCAACAAGCCATGTTGCAAGGAGGACTCTTTATTGGTATGTGAACAACAACGGCCGGCCGGCCAACGGAGTGGCCGGCGCGGAGCCCTGATTTTAACCCAATTGCACATCTCTGGGACGAATTGGACCTTCGGTTGAGGGCCTGCACCCCACTCCCCAAAAGCAAGCCTGAACTATGGAACTTCCTGTTAAACATTTGGAAGGAAATTCCTCTTGCCACTATGGCTAATTTAGTGGAAAGCATGTCCAGAAGGGTTGCAGCTATGATCGCAGCCAGAGGCCCTACCTCCTATTATTAATAAATATGGGTTTATGTCGTTATAGTTTCGTGTCCCGTCACTTTCTTCCACATAGTGTATAATCACCTTGTAACTGATAGAAATATCCATGTTTTGGGCAACTATGTTTCATGTTATTAATTCAAAACTATATATTTAAAAAAATTCAGTTTGGTATAGAAAACTGAATTTCTACGTCACAGTAAAGTGCATAGATATAGAAATTAAGAATCTGATTCAATATAAAAAGACATTTATTGAAAATAACAACTAAAGATATAAAAAAAAGGAACTATTTTAAGTAAAAGTAAATAGCATTTTAAAAATTGTGCTGCATTCACAATGAAACCTGTTCACAATCTCTTAAGAACTTCTTTTAAGCCACTGTAAGTCTCAGTTAACAGAAGAAAATATCCATATATTTTTCTTTCTTTATCCATTCCAATTAAGTCAACTTCAAAATCAAAAAAGTACTACTGGCTTTTTTGGAAATTTAATTCCATTCCAAGTAAGTCAACTTCAAAACCAAAAAAGTGCAACTGGCTTTTTTGGAAATTTAATTCCATTCTAAGTAAGCCAACTTCAAAACCAAAAAAGTGCAACTGGCCTTTTTTGGAAATTTAATTCCATTCTAAGTAAGCCAACTTCAAAAACAAAAAAGCGCAACTGGCCTTTTTTGGAAATTTAATTCCATTCCAATTAAAGTCAACTTTAAAACCAAAAAAAGTGCAACTTGGTTTTTTGAAAATTTGGGTTATATTTTCACTGAAAATATTTTATTTATGCTATTTATTTTTGGAATTCAGTCTTTTAATAGCATTTCATTAAGCATGAATTAATATTTGTAATAATTCGGCGTTTTTTTAAAAATAATACTCATATGATATCACGTTGCCAGTTATCAGGCATTGTCATGGATGTAGTAAAACGAACCGTTCACGGTATTGCATCACAAAAAGTGCTTAAGCCAGTGATACAGTTTATACCAGTGAATTAAAGTGCATAAAACACACACACATTTTAAGGTTTCAGAATCTGTGTTTATCCATAAGAAAGCTAAAGTAATCGGGTTTTTTAGTATATAGGTTGGTGCGAATAGGGCCTCTTGATGTGAACACTAAACTTTTGTGGCAAGGCACATACACATTTTTAAGACTTGGCAAGGTGTCGAGAAGTTTTTGCAATCCCCTATATGTGAGATTGGGCGAGGTAATGTGAAGGGACTTTAAGTTGGGCAGCCGGTTCTTTTTGAGAATTTTCTCCAACGAGTCGTCGTCGAAGTCCAAAGCATAATGGGTGAAAACATCCTCAAGTCCGAAGCAGTGTGAGAACACAAAAATGAGACCCGGCTTGTCAATGGAATTGACCTTCAATCGTTTCAGACACTGAAGGCTGTTCAGCGTTTGCACCGGTCTGGAAACTGTCACAGAACCACACACCACCAAGGTTTCCAAGCATGGGCAGAGTTTCAATACAGTGTTCACTGGAAGCGCGAACCCAGTCTCGACAGAGAGATGCCTCAGGTGGTATCCAATGTCACGGAGGAGGTTGAGAAACGCGGAATTTGAATCCTCATCGCAATACGCAAAGTTTATACTCAGGACAGAGAGATGCTTCAGATGACTCAAATGTGGAACGCAGTCCATGTGAAAGACTTGAATGATTAATTCCTGTAAAAGGGGACAAGAAAAGACAGCTTGCTTTATAATGGTTGGATATTGAGCATGGTAAGGAGGAATATCTCCAGGGTCTGCATCATCCGCGGTTCCCCAGAAGGCTCTTTTCAACACAAACTGGGGTGGATCGTTCGTTCCATAAAGCTCATGAATGCTATGCAAAGCCAAAGAGGTATCGATTAAACCCAGAGAAATCAACTTGGGAGAATTGAGAAAAATCTGTGCAAGAACTTTATAAAGTTCATCATTCGGGGTAATCATTCGAAAGACATCAAATATCTCAAGACTTTTACCAAAGAATGGCAAATCTTCAAAATTCCACGGACACTTCAGTAACTTTACTGCATGTTTATCGTGAATCCTGATGATGCACAAATTTGGGCAGTTTTTTAATAATCGTAAGCGAAAAACGTTTTGTGTTCGTAGAACTTCCAAATTGGGGCATTCAAGCAACTTTGGTATTACTTCTGTGTACAAAAACGGTATGGTAATATCGCGTAGATTCCGACAGACATCTGGCGTCATCAATCGCACCACCTCTGTAGACAGGGGAAAGATGCAGTCGCCAAATAGACCGATCAAATCGAAGATAGTCAGCCTGCCACTGGAGAACAGCAAGTGCATTTGGGCAATGCTGGGACGAAGACCAGGACAGAGATCATCCCTGATTCTCACAAGATCGTCCACGATATCTGAAGGTACTAAGACGAAAGGATTTGCTCGGTTTCCCCGCCAAAATCCTTCCTTGAAGTTGGCCAGTGTTCTCATCATACACTTGTCGTACAGCGATGGTACTTTCGAAGTGGATGTCTTTACATCTGAAAATAAAAGCATGCACATCAACAGACACTTTTTCCACAAGAAATAAAAAGCTTAATTCTTCAATTGCCTGCTCTAAATCCTAATAGAATTAATACAAATACTATTCTACTGTCACTATCATAAAGTATAAAAATTAACGACGACTTTATTCAATTTAAATACTTACACATTTGTTCGGAATACTGTTTCCGTATTTTTGTTAAAGATGTCTAAATTTACAAGAAACTTCCTAAATTATAGTATTTATCACGTTTAATTAATAGAAATAAAATAAACGAAAGACACTACAGTAAAATGGAAGGGTTTTTTTTGAAAATTTATGTCAAGGATCCCTTAAAAACAAAGTTTAGTCTCTCAAACGGAGATGTTGCTTCTTGATTTTTAAGAAATCTAGATTTTATTTCACAGCAGATAGAACATGAATGTACAAAGCTTTTAATATCTTCCAGTGAAAAGGGTACATTTTTCAATCTAATCCAATCCAACACCTGGATGGCATAAGTTCTCGTGTAGCTGTTTCATGTTCACTTCAGGTTTTACTTGCAGCGCTTATCCTAGATAATGCATCTGCAGTAGCATCTTTCCTGCCAAGACGATAGATTATATAAACTTTAAGCATGACAACTACATCAAGTTGGATTAGCAGTCAAAAAAGTAAATTATAATAGATCTGCTATACCTGATGGTATTAAGGCAAAACTGCTCAATATCAATGAACCAACACTGCTTCAGAGTCACAGTATTATAAAACTGATCTGGACTTCAGAGCAAATGACAATCGAATGGGAAGAAGAATCTATCAGCCCAATTTTCAAAAAAGGTGACAGACTTGAGTGTTGTAATTATAGAGGAATCACACTTTTAAACACTGCATTTAAAATCCTCTCTAATATTTTATCCCCATGATTGTAAAAATATACATCCAAAATTATTGGAATTTACCAATGTGGTTTCCTACAGGGAAAATCTACCACAGACCAACTACATTTAATTAGACAAATTCTTGAAAAAACTAAAGAATACGGTACAGGCGCATATCACCTTTTCATTGACTTTAAAGCCACTTATGACAGCACTGAGAGGAAAAAATTATTTGTGGCTATGATGGAGTTTGACATTCCTAAAAAATTAATACATCTGACCCTGAAGATTGTTTTGTTAGGAATCGTTAAGGGTAAGCCTATCTGGATCAAGTTTAATAATTTTGTTTTCAATAATGTATCCAAGGAGTTTAATATATCTAGTAGAAAGCCGACATTTTTCTTCATTTAATGTTAGGTAGTATTTTTTGGTAGATAGACATGAAGCATTGTGCAGCAGTTAATTGTTTGATAAAAGTCAATAACTTTAAATGATCTGTGATGTTCTTCTTTTAACAGAATGTTTCAGCAGGCCAGGGTAGATTGCTGGATTCGGTAATTTCCTCTCCAAGTAATTTCTTTGTGTCTGCAGCATTATACATTAGTATTCGGTCTTTCTCTGTTTGACTTCTAGATTTTTTAGCCACAGATGAACTGCCAGGGATTTTGTTGAAGAACAATGAAACTGGTAGTACTTGAAGAACAACAACTACAGAATAGATTTTGAGAGGTGGCTTTTACCATTAAATTAGATCTGAATAAGTGAATGATCCTTCAGCATAATATGCCCAATAACACCAGCACACAGATTTTTTGTGATTAACAATTTCATGTTTAATACATGTGATTGCAGTTTCATAATCATTTCACAACTAACCTTAACTTCCGAGTTAAATGAGGAATTCACCATAGTCATTTTACTAAAGTATGGATTAACATTTATGTTACATCTTTTTACAAACTCTGATTTATAAAATTAAGTGAGCTGCCTATATCAATAAAGGATTCAATTCTACCCCCTTTATTTGTACTTAAGCTAAAGATTTTTGAGGGCAACTAGATGAGACTGATGCTGAAGTTATAATATGAACTGCTACAATAGGATCATGAGAGGCATACAGGGATTGAATTTATACATTCTTTGATAGCAATCTTTCCCATAAAATTGATGCTGAAGCTATGGTGCAAGGATTATAGAAGGTATACAATGGTTGAGATTTATATATATTTATAGATTATAGATTTAGATATAGATATATATATTATTATTAGATATATATTATTTTTAAAGATATATATTAAGATTTATATATATTTATAGTCTTTTTTTTTCCACGGTCCCTACACAGCACTTCTTTAGCAGGACCTCACATCATCAACTTCTTATGTGACATGGTTTCCATAAAAGGAGCACTTCACGTTATGGAGCTGTGAAACTGCAGCTGAAGAGTTATTCTAAATAATGTTGATAGAAATATTAATTACAGGCACAAATTGAAAAGTATCCACATATGATGATGAGTGTGATTCAGCAATTCCAGACTCATAGCTTGATTGAAAGCATGTTCTATAGTAATAGTGAAGTTTTCTAGCAATCACTAATACATGGATTTCTCAAACCTCCTATGAATGAGTCCCTGATGTACAGCTTTATTCAGTATCCAAATCATAAAATTTAATATTGATTAAATTGTATATAAATACATTAATAAAAACAATTGTGTCATTTCTTAAATTAACTTAAGCTTTAATCAACATTAAAACACAAGCTTAAATTTTTAACAAATAAATATTCTGACTATAGCAAAATCATGTTACAAAAGACAGAGTTGACATTGGGATAGCAATATATATAAGAGCGTTAACCTTAAATTAATTTCAAATTTTATTAATATATGCCATTTGTAAATTATTCACAACTATACCTAATA
The DNA here is from genome assembly GCA_021605075.1 of Caerostris darwini. Taxonomy (NCBI): domain Eukaryota; kingdom Metazoa; phylum Arthropoda; class Arachnida; order Araneae; family Araneidae; genus Caerostris; species Caerostris darwini. Next base: position 12,049 of record BPLQ01013610.1, on the reverse strand, counting down.
TTTACACTTAATCGATAATTTTTTTTAAATTTCTAAATATTGTGGAATTTTTCTCCACAGCTAATATATGTTTTATTTGTCATTTTTTATTTATTATCTTGTAGAATATCAAATTTTAAAATAAAAACTTATAAACTAGCTGTAGTCTGCAATTTGTATTCTAATGTGACTTGAAGAATTAAAGGAATTTTTTATTCACAATTCATTGCTTGAACTGAATTTTACACGCCACATTCTTTTCCCACAGAAAATCTGCTGTTATTTTATTATTAGAAATAATAACATTTTCAAAAATAAGTTTTGTTAAATAACATATATTTATCCATCATTTACTTATAAATAATAGTTCATTCTCCTTAAGCATGATTATTGTTGAAAATTTAAAGAAATTATTTAAAAATACAATGTGGAAAAAATTATATACATAATAAATGAAAGCACAGATGTTGTTAACTTTGCTCAGTTAATATTCTTTAAGTTAGATAATCTTTTAATAATGAATTGCATGAAAAATTACTTTTTGCAAGTCACATAAAAAAACTGAACAGGGCAAGACATTTTTTCAACAGTAAAATTTTTTTGTTGTTAAAAATAGCATTTTGTGGAAAACTGTGTACACAAGATAGAAAAACACTCATTTGCAGCACACTTATTAAAAATCTTTTTAATCATTTCGATATGACTGATATTGATGTAATATTTCAGAAAGAAGAAAGCAAATTATAAGTTTTGTTCCCTATTATTCCTTAAATTTATTTCATAATGATTTGCAAGTATTTTAGAAATGAAACACAAGCAGTGAAGAATATATAAAAGTTAAAAATTTTAAATGATATTTAAAAATAAAAATATGCAAATATTGCTTGAATAAGTATTAAAAAAAAACCTTTTCTATACAGCAAAATGATTTAATTTTTTTATTTTTAAGCAGTGATCAACTTTCCAAAATCTTAACTGCTTCGAAATACCAAGAAATCTATAATAAATTCATTATTTAAGTTAAAATAACTTCTAATCATTGTTAAATTGAACTTATTAATGAGAAAATAAAAATAACATTTGTAACAAATTTTTAAGAATAAAAATCTTTTAAAATTTATTGACAAATGCCTCAAAAATTGTTAAAAAAGCCTGAAATACCCATAAGAAATAAAACTGAAATGTTTATTTTCAAATTTGACTAGTAACGTTTCAAAAATTTTAAAATTGGATATCTTTAACTTTAAATTTCAAGTACTTGCTATATAATTTTTTTTTTTCAGAAAAATTAAATTACCCATTTTGGAACAGATTCTTCAAAAGAACAATTGTTTGGTTATAACTGCATAGGTAATTTGCAATGCTTATAAAAAACAGGAGGCCTTGTCTTGTATAAATGATGATATTGTAGTGACAGATTCCTGAAAATCCAAATAAAACTAATTCATGGTAAGAAAATTTATAATAATTATATAAGAAAACTTGAATATAAAAAAAGGAAATTACAAATACTTTTAAAATAAATGTTTTAAAGGTTTATTTTCAGAGCATTTAAAATACTTTTTTTAGCCTAAGCATCAACAATACTGTTAAGTATAATGATGCAATAATTCCTTGTTATAATCCTAATCCATATTTTGTTTTTAACATTAAGGTAGATTAATACTTAAAGAAAACTAATACTAAAAGAAAAAACTAATACTAATACTTAAAGGAAAAAAAAAAATTCATAAATGACAACTGAATTGTTTTTTTCCCAAAAAAGTTTTACTTGTTTTTAACAGTTTGTTGTAAATAAGTCTACTACATTATTAACAATACATATAATATGCAAAATCTGCTATTTGTTTTCATAATTTTCCGATCTAACTATAATACATATAATTGAATTTAAATTCAGAAATAAAATTTACTACAAAAGTAAAAACAAAATAAAATTTACATTTTGGCATGCACTTTGTTGCTCTACTTAATTTATCATAAGTAAACAGAATAGTTTATTATAATTACAGAAATTTTAAATCATAAAAAAGAAGTTAAATAATAACTAATTTCCTTTGTTACATGCTTTTATCTTCCAATTCATCTAAGTAAAAGTGTCCAAATTTGTGCAATTTTTAAATAAAATATACATGAAGTTTTTTAATAATATTCTTGGAATTAAAAAAAAAAAAAGAAGAAATTATATGACTAAATCTTATATAACTTTTTCCTGGAGAACTTCACAATCATTTAAAAAAAAGAGAATCAAAGTAACCAAAATGTCAACTGCTGAAGAAGCTATATTAAATTGAATTAATTTAATTTAATTATTGTAATTAATTTAATATATTGAATTTTAATTTCAATATATTAAATTGAAAGTAAAATATTAATTAATTTAACTTTAATTAATTATTTAGCTTATTATTTCTTTTGCTATTTAGAATTAATTTGTTTTAATTAAGAAATATACACAAACAAATGAAATAGATTAAATAAATAATAATTGCTTTAATCTAAAAATGCTACTCACTTTATCATGAATAAATTACTTTCTTTCTATACCAGTATGGTTTTTAGTAAAAACCCATTTCATAATATATTATGTTTTAAATCCAAAGCATATGACTCATTCTAATCTGGACTACATTAACTGAAGAATCACTAAAAAAGGTCAAAAAGAAATTTAAAAAGAAAACAGGACAATTAAGAATTCAAAAAGAATAAGATAAATAAATTTCCTTAAGAATTCAAAAAGAATAAAATAAATAAATTTCCTTAAGAATTCAAAAAGAAAACAGAACAATTAAAAATATTTATTCATTGTAAAGATTTCATTCTACTTTTTTTTTTTTTTGCTTGATTTAAGTAATAGAATAAATATAAAGCCTTCATTTTTCTGATAAAAATACAACAGGTAACATGTGTAAATTATATAATAATAACCGTTTGAAAAAAAAAAAAACTTTATGTATATATGTTGCCTACTACAATACACATAATTTTATTTTATTTTCTAAAAAATTTTAAGAATGACAAATTAAGAATATGAAAAAAAAAAAAAAAATTTTCCCCCCATAAGAATTGCAAAAAATGAATATGCATATATAATGAATAAATATGTAAAATAGATTTTTTTTTAATAAATAAATAACGTTCAAAATTAATAATATGTTAAAAAAACCTATCAATAAAAAATAATAATAGCAATAAAATTCCAGCAATATAATAGAACAAAAAAATCACACATAAATATATTACCTGGAAATAAATTAAACAGACTTAAAACACAGTGTCGTAAATTGCTGCAATTTATTAATGATAAGAGTGAACATAAATCTTTGCACTGGATTGAGCAATTGAAGCAACAAAATCCTCATCCATTCTGTAAAAATTATCATATAATATAAATAAACACATTAATTAAAAAGATAAAAATTTAATTTAAAGTACATTTACCAATTAATTTTCAAAATATAAATAAATTAAAAAAATAATATAGTTATATTTTATTGCAACACTTATGTAAATTGTAATTAATAACTTTCTTTAGTATACATATAATAAATTTATCATAACAAAACATGAATTCTAATTAGTTTCATAAGTAATTGATATAAAAGCTCCATAAAATTATTTGACAATCAATTAAAGTTAATTAGATGAGTAATTTTTTTTTATAACTAGTTTCATCTGACATTTCATTCAATTCATTTAGAGTTTAAATTTACAAAGTAAGCCGCTTTTTTGTTAAAAAACACACACACACAGTAAAAAGAGTAGCATAATGTGATACAAAACTTGAATTTTTTTTTTTTTTTTTTTTGAAATAAATATATTTTTTTGTGCCATAAAGCCCAGCTAATAGACTACTTTATAAAATAAAATATAACACTTTACCTTCCAGATCCAAAAAGTTATTGATAATAGTAATATTAAGAGTCTGGTAGAATGCATCTGAAAAATTATCAATATCTTGGATAACAAAAAAAATAAGATATTTATTTTAAAATAATACATTATAAATAAAAGTTGCTAATTATTATTTAGGTATTTCATTTCAGGTTTGTTCTAAATATATTTAAACCATAGAATAATATAAAATCAACAAAAATTTTTTTAAACATTTATGCCTCCTTCCATTTGAAAAGTAGATACATAGACATTATTTCTTAATAAATGATATAGAAAAATTGTAATGCAAAAATTTCACTTAAAGATATAGATACACACATACAATACAATACATTTGCATTTAACTCTAAAAGGCAATGTAATTCTCAGACTTGTATTTGATGGAACAATTTCTGAGATTTTATTGAAATGACCTTAGACTTCAAAAAGTATTAACAAATGCCAAGAGACAGAATATTACATATCACATATACTTGTAAAGAAAAAACTTAATTCAGAATGTCAAGATCAGATATTGATGTGGATAAAATCATTATAAAGCCTTTATTAATTAAATTAAAAATTAAAAATATTCAAGAAATCCCAATTTTCTTACATCATTACTAAATAGATACCACTAAATCATTATATTATTACTACTTAATTTTACAGCAGGGCCCCTATCAATAAACTTGGAACAATTCAGATAAAATAGTTTTATAAAAATATTCAAAAGTAGAAATTTTATTGGACCATATTCAGGGCCGGATTTAGATGAAAAGAGGCCCTAGGCTATTCCCCTCCTATTTTTAAGATTATAAATTACTTATTATGTTTGTTTATTATTCATATGTGTAAAATTTCTCCTTATTTTTTCAGTGTTTACTGTTTTTAGAATAGTGTAATTCTAATTTTGCTAACAATCTGAATGTAGGCCTCTCTTGATCTTGAGGCCCTAGGCTGCAGCTTAGTTGGCCTATAGGAAAATCCGGTCCTGGTAATATTGCAAATTCATACAATTTCTATGTGTAATTCAAATTTTCCTCTGCGAAAGTTTTCCATTTAAATTCACTCAAAAAATAAAAAGCGTTTTAGGAGCAACTTGGACATAGTGGTAATTTTCCTTTGCAGAAATAATTTTTTGAAACTCTGCTTTAACTGTTAACTTATTTTATTACATTAATTTATTTGTAATGAAAGTTGGATATTTTAGATATCTTTAGGTAGTATTTTTTTGAAACAGATTCAATATCTCGCAGGAGTACTTAGAATTTGATATTAACACTTCTTTTGAACTGGAATTTAACATTCTCTGTACCAAAGAATATTTATATAGAGGAATATCCATAATATTATGCTAATTCTACAGTTGAGTATTTAAATCATATAAATATAAAATTTTAAACATAAGGCACATCATGCATTTCAGTAAAAAAAATTTTTTTTCAATAAAAAATATAAAAAATTGAGATAAACAGAAAACTTTTCTAACAAACAGATTAAAATAACTAATAGTGTATGTTTAATTTTTCAGAAATTTAACAAAAATAACAAAATTCTTTTAAACATAAATTTACTTCATAATTTGTAATGATTACCATTACATCAATAAACAATTTTTTTTTCATATCACATATTCGAATAATTTTAATTGTATCTAATTGAATTCGAAAGTAATTACAAATTTTTAATCAAAAAGACAATTTTATTTTCGAGATCTCTCTATTAAAAAAAATATTAAAATTTAAATTAGTCATCGTTTTCGTTTCAAGCAAAAAAAATTTTAAGAAATTGAAAATTTTATTAATAAAAATACATATCCAATTATAAATTCGTTAAAATTATTTAGCTCGAAACCACTTGTTTTTTATCATGACTAAAAACACATGATACATCACTTATATACTTAAAAATACCTGAAATATTAACATTAATCGCTTTCTAATATTTTATTAACATCTTTTCCTTTTTGAGGTGCAATAAAGGCTGGATTTGACTTAAAAATTTAAACCGGCTAATATATCAAACGCACCATGTGTCATCCTGTCACTTTCGAAATAAAAAAAAACAAATAAAATACACGTTATAAGCGGAAACAGCCGGGTTGAGCTTCTGGTGGGCTGATGGTCAATTAATTAGCGCCCTGGCCTTTGTTACCACAGACTTCAGGTTCAAATTCTGGATGTTTGTTGTTAATTTGGAATCCACGTTAAACTGTAGGTCGCAATCTAATTAGTATAAAGTGCGCAAAAAATGATCGTAGAGCTATAAACCAAATCAAACCTGTTTAACTCCAAGCCAACCGAATCGTTATGATATTTGCTCATTCATTCAAATGTTCTAATTCGAACCATCATTGTTGAATAAAGATGTTGAATGCCTGAACGCGAAGCGCTCATCTACTCAATGGTATGTGAAGGCAGTAGGAAAGAAAAATCATGATAAATGATAATAGTAATCGTATGATTTGAGAGAGAAAAAGAAGAAAGTGAGAAAAATGTAAATCATCGGTGATGAAAACGTAACAAGAAATTTATGATCAGTAAATATGCGTTGAAGTAAAATATCTAAAAAGCGATAAGTGAGCAGGAAATTATGGTGGTTTGAGGCTTCGATTCCATTTAGAAGTAGAGAAAGGATACTTGTATTCTCCATTCAATTGCGTAAATATAGTTTGTGCCTTGATGAGAGGATTTTCGTGAGTAGCAATGGTATTGAAGAAATTTCTAGAAAGTTTAGTAATATAGTTGTCAATAGAATCAATTTTTAAATCTTGATGAATTGTAGAGTTGCGGACAAACCAGGGTGCACCAGTGATAATACGAAGAAGTTTGTTTTGAATAATTTGTACAGATTTCTTGTTAGATTGTGCAGCTAGACCCCAGATTGGGGCAGCATAGGTAAGGATAGGCCTAAGAACTTGTTTCTAGAGAAAGTTAATTTAGAAAATTTATTAATGAGTGGTAGAGCGAGATAAAATTTTTTCCTACATTTTTCTTTCATTTTTTGAATATGAGCTCGAAACGTAAGTTTATTGTCTATAATTAAGCCGAGATATTTAATATTAGTTGCCCATTCAATTTGTTGATCAAAAAGGGAGAGATTAATATATGGTTGTCTGGCGTGTCCTTTTCGGAAAATGATGGCTTGAGATTTAGAGACATTAATTGCGATGCGCCATTTCTAATTCGAACCACGCTTGAAGGGTTCTCAGATTCGCTATTTTAGTAGCTAATGTTTGATTCATTTATTTTAGCAAAATATTTCTGTTTAGCATGAATAAAAGTTTTGAATAAATTACTTTAAAATTGAGCATTTTTTAATAAAGAGACTTAAGAAATATTTTCTCAACATACAAAGGCAAAGGTAGTGTTTTTTAGAGTGCCTAAAGAAAATTATCTCTATACCTCTTTTACAGAATTAAAATTAAAATTTCTTCCAAGAAGGTCTATTGTATAAAAGTAATTAAAAGAAATAATTAAGAAGGAGTACCTTACTCAGTAAAAATTTAAAAGTTAAACTTTAAAAATGAAAAACAATTAAAGGTTAGTAAAATATATAAATTTAAGTTTAACAATTAAGATAATTAATAATTGAGACAAATTAAATTAACCTTTGCACTTTGTAGAAGTTAAGTTTTAAGGGGTGGGTTCAAAGGGGTAGAAAAAGAAGAAGAAAGTTTCGTGGAGGGAACAATTTTTGGCTTGTGGCGGTATTGTAAAGGTTGCGTAGTGTTATTAAAATTCAGACGGCAAAATAAAAGACGATAATCAATTTTCACAATTACAACATGTTTATTCTACTTCTAACGACAACTACGTTCTATTTTTATTCTAGCGGGAAAATTCCCTTTCTAACAGTGAAAGTAGAAGTCGTTCAATTTGTATTCCATTTTACATCAATAGGTGTCGCTACATCACTCCCCTACCAGTAACAAAGTTACGTTACTTTGAAAATGGTAGACGAATTAATATATCTATACAAATATTAGCGAACAAATACACATTGATACAAATTTAAATTGCACAAAATAATTACAAATACAATTACATATAAACATTTACATACATAAATCAAATTAATTTTTAAAATGGAATGGATGAATTATAAGTTTGAAGAAAAGTCAATAATGTCATTGAAACGAACAGGAAGTTTTACTTGTCTTCCACAACGTGTTGTTGTATTTGGTTGTGCAACTTGCTGACTTGGTATAAATATTTGTTCACTCGGCACAGATGTATGATCATTTGATGATGTTGGATTCAGAAGTTCATTAGGTTGTAACACATATGCCGGTTTTAATCTATCCACTGAAATATTAACTTGTTTATTTTTAATTGATAGAAGAAAGTTTTTCGGGGATCTTTGCAATACCAAATAGGGTCCTTCATATGGGGGTTCTAAAGGTTTTTTAACTCTGTCAATTCGCAGAAATACATGTGAGCATGTGTACAAATCTTTTGGAATGAAGATCTTTTGTTTACATTTGTTTTTGGATTGGTATGGTTTTAAGTCAGCCATCTGTTTTCGGAGATTGCTTACAAAATTATCATCAGATATTGGAAATTTGGATTCTTCAAAGAATTCGCCTGATAATTTAATAGTTTTTCCATAAACCATTTCAGCAATTGTATACTTAGAGTCCTCATGTAGAGCAGCTCGCAAACCCATAAGAACCGTTGGTAATGTGTCCGTCCAACGAACGTTGTTATGACATCTAATAGCTGTTTTCAAGATACGGTGAAGACGTTCAACTTTTCCATTACTCTGAGGATGGTAAGAAGACGTATGGTTTACTTTAACACCACATAGCGCAGTCAAACTTCGAAATAGTTCTGAAATAAATTGAGTGCCTCTGTCAGTAATAACACAAGTAGGTACACCAAATCGGGTAATCCAATGCTCATAAAAAGCTTTTGCTATACTTTCTGCAGTGATATTTGATAACGGTACCACTTCCATCCAAGAGGTAAATCGATCAATACACGTCAAGCAGTATGTGTATCCATTAGAAGGTGAATAAGGTCCAATTAAATCTATATGAACGACACTAAATCTCTCATCTGGTGCTTGAAATTGTGAATATTCTGATTTTGTATGTTTAGTTATTTTATTTTTCTGACAGTTGATGCAAGTTTGAGTCCACTGTTTAACATCTTTTTTCATATTTGGCCAAATGAATCTTTTAGTTATTTCTTTTACAGTAGTTCGAATTCCAGAATGAGCTAAACTGTGAATTGTATTAAATATTGTCATTCGAAAATTTTTTGGTATGAATGGTCTGATACTGGAAGTAGAGGTATCACAATACAAGAGCTTTCCTGATGGCAATTGGTGTTCTTTAAAATGTAATGATTTGGAATGTAATTTCAATTGTTGCAGTTCATCATCATTAATTTGTGCATCAGCTATCAAGTCATAATCGACAATAGGTGAATCGATGTTCTCAATTCTAGACAGTCTGTCTGCTACCACATTGTGTCGACCACTGATATGATATAGGTTAGTAGAGAATTGTGAGATATATTGTAGATGTCTGAGTTGTCTGGGGGAGGCTTTATCATTGTTTTGCTTAAAAGCAAATATTAACGGTTTATGATCAGTATAAATAACAAAATCTCGACCTTCAAGTAAATGCTTAAAATGTTTAATGGATAAATATATACCCAAAAGTTCACGGTCATAAACGCTGTAATTTTTCTGAGCATCATTAAGTTTTTTAGAAAAAAATGCAATTGGCTTCCATCCATTTGATTCTTTTTGTTGAATAACTGATCCAATAGCCCAATCAGATGCATCTGTGAGAAGTGCCAGAGGGTAATCCGAGTTGGGATATGCCATTCACGCTATTTGAGCAACATCTTGTTTGCATTTTTCAAAACTTTGTCTAGTTTCATCTGTCCATGGTATTTTGCGTCGATCTTTTTTTGTAGATCCTTGCAAAAGTTCATGTAGAGGGGCTTGAGTTTTTGCGGCATTCTTTATATAATTACGATAAAAATTGATCATTCCTAAGAAGGAACGTAATTCGTGCATAGTTTCTGGTAATGGATATTCTATGATAGCTTTGATCTTTTGAGGTTGAGGTAGTGAACCTTCCGCAGATATTTGATAGCCTAAAAAATCTATTACAGGTACTCCCAAAACTGATTTGCTAATATTAAGCCGTAGACCATATTTATCTAAACGCTGGAAAACTATTTTAAGATGTGAACGATGTTCTTCCTCGCAAGAAGAGGCGATCAACACATCATCTAAGCATGGAAATACAAAGTCTAGACCATAAAGAACTTCATTTATAAACCTTTGAAATGTTGCAGGGGCATTTTTGAGACCAAAACGCATCACATTGAATTGATAAAGTCCAAAAGGTGTGATGATGGCAGTTTTTGCCTTATCTTCATCTGCTACAGGAATGTGATAATATGCTTTAGTAATGTCAATTTTAGAAAATATGGTTTTATTAGTTAAAATATGTTGAAAATCCTGGATTCGAGGTATGTTATATCGATCAGGTATAGTTAAATCATTCAATCTTCTATAATCACCACATGGACGAAAAGAACCATCTTTCTTTGTTACTATATGTAATGGACTTGCCCATTCTGAGCTAGATGGACTAATGATGTTATTGTCTAGCATATATTTAAATTCTCTTTTAGCTATTTCCAACCGTTTTGGATCTAATTGTCTTGCTTTACAATTTATAGGTTGTCCTTTAGTTACAATATGATGTTTTACATTATGTTTAACATTTGAAACAAGAAAATTTGGTTTTGTTATATTGGGATACATAGAAAATAAATCAGAATATTTACATAAGCTGCTCGTTGTATTTATACTTTCATTAATAGAGATGGGTGCAATGTTACCATAAACTGCAAGTTTAGTTACACCATCAATTAATCTTTTATGGTTTATATCAATTAATAAATTGAACTTATTTAAAAAATCTGCACCTAGTATAGGTTTACTAATTTTGGCCACAATAAATGGGAATTGAAATTCTCGACGTAAACCTAGATCAAGATTTAAAATTTCTGTACCAAAAGTATCGATTGCAGTATTATTTGCAGCATATAATTTATAGTCACTAATTAATTTGTGTTTAGAAGTATAAGGAATAAGACTTACGTCCGCTCCACTATCAACCAAAAAGCGTAAACCCGTTTTTTTGTCGTTGACAAATAGACGGTATTGACGGCAATGTTTTGTATTTTCAGCAGCAGAGTCTGCCGTTAATTCTGTTGCTGATTCGGGTTTTCCGAAGGATGATTTTTCCATGCACATGGAGCTTTGCATTTATCAGGAAAATTTTTTTCTCGAAAACGAAAATGGTAATAACAGTATTTGTCAGAAGGATTATAATAGCGATTGCGAGACTTGCTTCGATGAGAAGAAGAGTATCGACCGCTATTTGTTGTTTGGGAACGAGAGTTCCTTGTGACACTCAGTTTTTCAAGTTTATTATCCAAAGATGCAAGTTGTTGTTGTAACTCAGTCATGGCATCTGATCCTGATGAAACATTGCTTACGCGGTAAAGTTCTTGTTTTGGTTGCATTTCAAGAATACGATCCGCCATTAATGCCAGTTTCTCAATTCCTTCATCACTAACTAGTAAAATATTCCGCACAGAATCAGGCATTTTTTGAAGAAATAACGTTGTTAGCACCTTATCAGTTATTCCATCAGTAGCCAGGTTTCTCATTTTTTGTAAAAGTTGACTGGGTTTAAGATCTCCCAAATCAAGTCCTGTAAGTAGTCTCTGAAGACGCTTATTTTCGCTTTCTTTAAATGTATTCAGCAAACGTTCTTTAGCAGCGGTGTATTTTGTTCTATTATCATCACTTATAATGTCCCACAAACTTTCAACAAACTTCGGTTCTAATTGTGAAACTAAGTAGTTGAATTTTGTATCCTCGGCTGTTATTCCACAAATTGAAAACTGTGCTTCAACTTGAAAGAACCATATTTCTGCCCAAGAAGGAGGTATTTTGACACTTACCCGAGCTACTTCATCTTTTTTCGCCGATTCATTAGATTCAGTCATTTTGTAAATAATTCACTGTTTGCAAACAATTCACGGGTCACCAGGTATGTGGCGGTATTGTAAAGGTTGCGTAGTGTTATTAAAATTCAGACGGCAAAATAAAAGACGATAATCAATTTTCACAATTACAACATGTTTATTCT
>BPLQ01013609.1:0-14717 GCA_021605075.1 Caerostris darwini | reverse complement strand
ATTAGTACTTAGCCCTAATGCAAACAACATTAAAATCAATGTCATCCATTAAAACCAATCAATGAAGGCCATTAAAACCAATCAATGAATAAAACCAACACAATGAAGCATTGGTTTTAAATTTATAGTATAATCAGAAAAAGAGTTTTCTGTCAACACTTTTGCCAACGTTATTATTCGATTTAAATCTAATAACATGACTAAATTAAACTAAATGAATTCTCTTTTTTAATAAAATAATCATCCCAAATATTCGTACGTATGCTTCACGCATCACCCAATAACATGCACCCTTATCAAATCAAACAAAACGATGCTTATCATTGAATTGACAATAGGCATATCACGAGATATGTAATTGGGTGTCAATGATGGCGGGAGTGTATGAAAATAGCGCATTCATGGCCTTAATTAATATGCTAATGTGCACGGAATGCGAGGAGTAGAAATCAGAATGGCCCAGCTGTGAGTTCCAGTGCAGCTGCTTGGATTCGCATTATTCCGAGATCGACTGAAGTTCACTTTCAACTGGAAGTTCAAGTATGTTTGGGATTCATCGCTGCGTAAAAGAAAACAATAGAGACTATACCGTACGTTAGTTACCGTAGGACGTCCGTTAGCTTTTTCTCCCTAGTGCGCATGCTCATAGGAAACTGCGCATGCGCTCTAGGGAGAAAAAGCTAACGGACGTCCTACGGTAACTAACGTACGGTATGCAAAAACTCTCTAATATCGCTGCTTTCTATATTATAATTTTGCCTGATAACGTCTTTAAAAAAATGCTTCGAAAAAGCAAAATTTAATAAATCATCCATTAAATATGTATTTTTTTTCATTTTACAAATTACATATATTATTATATTATATATTGTTACAATTATATATATATTTTTTATGCATAATATTAATATATAGAGTACTTTTTTATTCTGGTAAAATGAAATGGTTAAAAGCTAAAAAGTCAGTTGCTGGAACGAAGTTTTTATTTTCTAATGCATCTGTCAAATACTTAGACAGTTGCCTTTGATGCCTTAAGGTAAGCACCGCACCGAGGTTACTCACTTACAACTAAAAGGAGGTGCATGTAGCTTGAAGATAGGCTACGGATGAAAATCACACTACCCAACACAACTTTCTGCGATCCTATTAGATCGGAACACCTATGGTTTAAAGTGGTTTCTGAACTACCACTCCAAACATCCAGGGTACCACCGGGACTCGAACCTGAAACCTGTGGCGTCGAGTGCCAGAGCACTAGCTACTCGGCCGTCAGACCCACGGTCTAATATGACTGTAGAATATTGGGCGCAGGGCTGACAACCCTATCCCGTAAAAAGGACAACGTCTTCTGTCTCGAAATCTGTCAGTAAGCAGACGGCCTTTGTCCACCATGTGCTGTTGCGCCATGATGATGATATATATCAATTTGTAACGAGAAAATATATTTCAAATTCTTCAATAGCTTTGACACACACACCACGTAATGTAAATTACGAACCTAAAGACGTTACAGGTTCTCCAAGTATTATCATGTCATTGCCCCCTTTCCCTTAAACTTATTTCCAAATTATATCAAATTTGTTACCTTCCAATGCAGTATCCCCCGTAGAGATTTCAGTCTCTCCAAGAGATCGTATGTTCCAACTACCATCTAAGCATTCCCAGCCATTCCTGATTAACTATAGGAGTAAAAAAAAGTCCACCGATATCACTAAACGCATCGGATCTCATCTATTATTCTCACGTTTAGAGATAGGCTTGTCTAAATAGTGACGACCCATTATCTCAGCCTAAATTTAACCCATCGAACTGAATTCACTGACAGACCCTGATCCACTAACGCAGAGGTTCTTTCTGCTGTCCAAACAGGCAGCCCTGATGGATGATTTCTGTCTCACACAAACCCTATCCTGTCAAGGTAATGGAAGCTCATCAAGTATTGACCACGCATGTAATGAACCTGTCACGTCATTTGAACCACTTTTCAGAGTACGTGATTTTTTTTTCCTCGGAGTGTGATTGGCATGGAAATCTGAGGTTTGGCTGAACTTAATATGCGACATCCAATGTATGGGTGGGGATTTATTCAGCCATTTGGCAGGAAAAAAATTGCAGCCAAACCTGCGTTTGGCGAACAAAGAATTGGATGCAATTTAATATGCATAAGGGATCAAGGTGAGAGAGATGAATTTTAATTTTTCATTGTGGGGCTCCGTTTCGCACTTTCAAATGTTTCTTAATATTAGCAGTTTTGGATTAGGAATAGGCTTTGTGTTTGAATCAATTGGTTGAACGTTTAACACAGACCAGACAAAATTCAGCTATAAGCTTCCATGCTAATGCCAAAAAAATCTTTCTTGAGATGGGCCTGACTGAGAATGTTTGAAACTCGAATACATAAATTGTGATATAAATAGACATTGAATCTAGATTCGTAATATATATAAACAGTTGGGCCATTTTTGATGAAATTGTGCGTGTGTGTGTTTGAATGGGTCGCTGGATGGTTCAGATTCACAATTGAACACGGTATGTGGCTCTGCAATCAGGTTCTTCTGTACGTGTGTTTGTCACTGAACTCCTCATAAACGGTTTGACCAATTTTGATTAAATTTTTTGTGTGTGTTTGAGTAAACATATTTTAAGCAAGGAGGTGCAAGTATAAACTGAAACAACATTTTTCGAATCAGCAGGTACCTAAAACACTTATTTTATTAATAAAAATAATTTGTTAATATTATAATTAATGCTAATAATAAAAGAAAGGTTATTCCTTTAACTATTTTAAGCAATACCACAGGTTTCAGATTTAAGTTTTGGGGGTACCATGGATGATTTTAGTGGTTCGGAATCCGCGCTCATCAGTAGGTCCGGGTCTAATACGATCGTAGAGTGTTGTAGAGGTAGTGTGACTCGTGACCATAGCTTATCTTCAAGCTACACGTGCCCCCTGGGTAGTGCTAAGTGAGTAACGTCATTGCAGGCCTTGCTTATAGTACAAAGATATTTGCCAGCTACATTAGAAAAAAACATTTTCTGCAACTTGACGCAGATTGTGATTAATTCCTTGTTTGTAATAAATTTTGGCAATTATATTTATTATTTTATTTTTTCATTTTATTCTAAATTTTCATTATTTATCAAGAATTATTACGCTACAAGATCATTATACATAAATAAAACTATTTACTGCTTTATTTAGTACGAATAATCCACACCGATACTTTCATAGACCTATGGTGAATTGCCTGACTCTGCAAGTGAAAAGGATTACGGTTTGAAACACTTTGTTGGCATGGGACATGAACACTTCTTTGTAAAACATGTACGCACTTTGCAAATGTCAATTGGTTGGTTGGGGTTTTATGGCAGATTTGACCATGCTGTGCCAAACGATGGTACTTTTTTAAATTCTGGTAAAATTAAATGGTTAACAGCAAAAAGGTCATTCGCAACAACAGGTAATATCAGTTAATTATGGAATTAAAATGTTGATGAAACATCCGATTAAAATGGGTGTTGTTAAAACGATGTTAATCAAAAAACAAGTTCAAGACATTGGCAAAAACAAGAGAAAATGGTGCAACAAACAAATTTCAAATATATATGGCATAAGTAGCCTATTCGAAGTCGTGCCAGCTTAACGCTTTGTCTGCGATTTAAATCAAGTTGTTGAAAACCTTTGACAGATGGCTGATACGGAATAATTTGCTATTGACTTGTGTTCTCCACGTATTTTACCAGACAGAATAAAAGAGGAGTTGCAAAACAGTGTCCATATCGCAAAAAAGGAACGAAATTATTAATCAACAAAACTGCAATTTAGTAGCCGCGCCCGCTATGTCATTGCCCAATATAACAACATGACCAGGTGACCAACTGTAGATTTAATTTGATTTGTCGCTCTACGGTCATTTTTAGCACACTTTGGACTAATTAGACTGAGACCTACTAGACCTACTGAGAACTACTGTTTAACGTGGATTCTGGCGCTCGGTACCACAGGTTTCGGGTTCGAGTCCCGGGGTGCCATGGATGTTTGTAGTGGTTCGGAATCCACTTTAAACCGTAGGTCCCGGTCTAATAGGATCGTAGAGTATTGCGGGGGCATTGTTACTCCGCGTCCGTGGCTTATCTTCAAGCTACACGCGCCCCCTGGGTAATGCAAAGTGAGTAACGTCTGTGCAGCGCTTGCCTTAAGGCATCCAAGACCAAGCTGTCTAAGTATTTGCCAGCTGCATTAGAAAAAGAAAGTATCCTTAGTTCAAATGTGAACTCATTGTGACGAGTGGCTCTCTTTTGACAGCATTTTGAAAGGGGTACTTCAATTATAATCACCTTATATATGTATATATATATGCATTAATAATGAATGAAGTGAATATACATGTTCACTTAAGTGTTCCTTTTAACATTCTTGAAAGTTAAGTATTTCATAAAGCAGTCCTTCATCGTCCATTTAAGATCTCACATCTCTTTAGTCCTAATTTCGTAAAAATTTAATTCAGTTTTATGTTCATTTAGTTTTTTATATTTCCATTTTTCAAACCATTTGAATATAAAAATTTATGCAGAATAAAAGATACACTGATTTTTATCAAATAATTAAGCCCTGGTACATTTTTAAAACAAGTTACAAAAAATTAATATAAGAGTTTGAATTTAATTAAAATGGAGCAAAACGATTTATAATTTTCCCCCTAAATTTATGAATATGCACCCCAAAAAAAAATCAAATGGGTCTTCTAAGCGCCAGCTATTTAATAGTTTTTACAATTTTACTGAATAGTGTGTTCACACGTCCATTTTTATATCTATTGATGAATATGTATGCTACTAACAAAACAATTTAATGAGGAATAATAATTATACGTTTCAGACATTGGCTGGATTTTTGTTGTAACATTTTACAGAGAGAAAGGTTTCATCAAAAGGTTTTCATGAGACAGTTTTATATCATGCACCCTTAAAAATGCTTGCTTACTGTTGAAAAAGAAACTGAATCCCTTATCTAGCAATAATCCCTTCCATTTTTTGGCGAGCCATTTTTTAAATGGAACATCCTATTAACGATCCGATAAATATTCTAATGCACTCTTGAAACTGATATTTAGCAACGGCTAATGTCTTGTAATTGCATAGTGGAGTCCCTTTATTTATGAAAATGAATTCATAAAATGACAGAGACGGAGGTCGTGCTTCCAAGCAGGATGGACAAAAGTTTTCATTCGTTGTTTGTTATAAATTGAAAAACGTTAAAAATTATTTTTCGCATATTAAATAGATGTTATTCACATACATATATTAAATATTTTTTGCACTGATATTATTCGCATATAGATCGATATTTTTCGCCCATATTTTTCTCTACATACTACTGTGTCCAAAAAGTAAGACCAGTTTTCCATTTAAATTTCCCGGGCATATGGTATTTCAATTTTTTTTTTTTCTTTAGATTGATGGCACTGACCTTGACAACTGTGTGAACTTTGACGTCAAAATATTCATTGGTGCTTGAGTTACGCTTGGTTTTGGGAGATGCATTTCCAAAGTGGCCCGCAAGGTCATTTGGGTTGACCACCTCTGGCCTACTCATACATATAGTAGATATTATTCGTATATAGATATTAGATATTATTCGTATATAGATATTAGATATTATTCGCATATATATAATTCGCTTACATTTTTCTCTACATAGATATTATTCGCATAGTTATAATTCGCTTACATTTTTCTATACATACATATTATTCGCATATATATAATTCGCTTACATTTTTCTCTACATACATATTATTCGCATAGTTATAATTCGCTTACATTTTTCTCTACATAGATATTATTCGCATAGTTATAATTCGCTTACATTTTTCTCTACATAGAAATTATTCGTATATAGATATTACATATTTTTTGCACATATATTATTCGCATACTGCATAGATATTATACTTCGCGTTTTAATTTTTTATTCAAATCTCAAGGGACCTCAACTAAATTATTACTATTAAACTAAGTTCTAAGCAAATATCTTCACTGTAAATATCAATAAAAAAATAAATGAAACAAATATTCAATAAAAGTCGATAAGTAAAGTTATAACGCATCATAATAAATAAAAGAATTATCTTCAAAATTATTTTATAAAAAGATAATATTTTTTAAATATTAAATAAATTCAATAATAATACATTCAACAGATAAGCGACACTGAGGTCATTATGAATAATAAATGAAATAAATATTTTCAAGCAAAAAAAAATAAGATACATTCGCATTAGATACATTTTCAAGAAAAGATACATACACACATACGATACACTTTCTGTATTTAGACATAAAAAGATGTAAAGCAATTTTTCTGATCCTTTTTCAACGGGAAGCTAATACCCTTTTAAACACCCACGTGATAACTTTGATTCATTGGTTCGACATGGATTGCGTTGTGTACTTTTTCAGTCATCAGTACATGTATAAAAAAAGGACCCCCCTCTTTCTCCTCCGAGCAAACATGCCGACGCGCACACAAAGTTTGTAAACACTCTCTTTAAATGCTGATGAATTGCTCTGCCTTATTATTTTAATTGGAAGCAAACAAATGCAGGAGATGCCGAAAGCGATAAAAATGGGTCATAATTAGTATTATTTAATGAGTGTGCACTCGTTGTGAAGGTGCCTGGAGGGTCTTCTGAATCTCCTCATCGTCAGTCTCCTGTGAAGAGTGGGTGAGAAGTGGAACAAACAAAGCACGGAAGGGGAAGGTTGTGACCCAAGGGAACTGCTTAAGGATGCATTTCCTACTGTTTACTGTTTTTTATGACGCGATTTGTGGGGGGGGAGTTTGATTATTTTTTTGTCAAAAAATATCTGCTCCAATTCCTTAATTATTGAAAAACAAATAGAAATAGTTAGATTGGGATTATTTATGAATAGAATGTGTCAATTTCTCAAATTTCTGTTGATTAGCATGAAGTGACATGTTTATGTAACATCATTTTAATAATGCAAAAGTATGCAAAAGTATTCTCATAAACATTTTCATCATCACCATCACTGGTACAACAGCCTCATGGTGGGCCAAGGACATCTGCCTACTGGTAGATTTCTAGACAGGTGTTTTCTTTCAAAGGAGTAGGGTTGTCAGTCCTACGCCCAACGCTCTACAGTGTTATTTAGACTGGGTGATTTCTACGGTTTAGAGTGAATTCCAAACCACACCAAACATTTATGGCACAATGGGACTCGAGCTAGAAACCTGTGGCACCGAGTGCCAACATAGATATTATTCGCTTATAGATATTACGTATTAATCGCATACTACATAGATATTATGCTTCGCGTTTAAATTTTTCATTCAAATCTCAAGATTTCTCATCTATATTATTATCATTAATGCATTAAATTCTAAGTAAACATCTTCACTATAAATATCAATTAAAATTAAAAATAAAGGAAACAAATAAACGAATAAATAAATAAAACAATCATTCAAAATGTACATTTCCAATAATAAAGGACATTTATAAAAAAAATAAGGACGCTCAACCTCAAGACAACGCTCTATGAGACCGAGACATACGGTTTGAATTTCCTGAACCTTTGAAATATCTGCATGATGGGAAAAATAATCAATCAAAATCATTTTTGAAAGCTGGAAAATCTTAGAACAATACTTTCCAAATGACGTCATCCAGTGAAAACATTGTATCAGAACATCGAATCTATTTTATTTGAATACAAAGATAGTTATCAACTACTAAGTATGACGTCCTTCCCAAAGGAATGTTTACATCATCTTAATCATACCGCTGGGAAAAGTACACATCAGTGTCTTAAGAACCGCAACCCCAGTGGGAAAGGAAACAAACACGGGGGTCCACTTCGGTCTGAAGAGTGACAATTTGAATGGACTTGTTTATCGAAACTGATTGAGAGCACAACAGCACCACAGTCACGTTCGACCGCCAAAATGGGAAAACAAATATTTATACGTGAGTGCTTATTCCTTTTTTTATTATTATTTTGTTTCGACTTAGTTTTCTTAGCTGTAACAATGGTCTGAATGCGAAACTATCGCAAAGCCCACAGAGGAATGTGTGAGTGGTAGAAAGAAGAAAAAAAAATGTTAGCTTCTTCCAAATAGTACAGAATTTAGGAAAGGAATATAAATCTGCCTTTTCAAGTTCACGTAAAATGTTTAAAATTCTATTTGAGGTGGCAGGAAATTCAACTGGATTGGTAAGAGCTCAGATAATACATTGAGTAATAAATAAACTGGTTATGTTGTTGCACTAATGCAGCTGGCTATACAGAGGCAGTTCATTTTCACACCATCAGCAAGGGCTGCACGGCTGTGACTCATTGAGACCGATCCAGGGGGCACGGTCAGCTTGAAGTATGCTGCAGACGAGAGTCACACTACCTCTACAGCTCTCTACGATCCTATGAGACCGGGAGTAAAGTGGATTCCGAGCCACTAACAGCCAACCATTTCACCGCCGGGATTCAAACCCGAAACTTGTGATAACGAGTGGCAGGTTATAGTTTGGTTTGTCGCTCTACGGTCATTGTGTGCACACTTTGGGCTAATTAGACCGGGATACAGAGTGGCAGAGATATAAACTGATTATAATGCAATCACAATTAAGTTTTATATATTGTATTCTTATTATTAAATCATATTTTTTTAGATAAAATGCTCCGTAACTTTTTAATTCTAACAGCAGATGTGTTGGTGATAAACATTACGTCAGAAAATCTGCTATTCTCAAGTAAAATTTACAATGTCCTGTTCGTAATTTATGCATAAAGATTTAATTAGTAATTAGTGTACAAGAAGACACTATTTCGAATTTAACTAATGGCCTACAATATTATAATAATTGTTTTATTTGTGAGGCAAATTTATTATTGACAAAAAATATTTCAGACGGAAAAGACTACTACGATTGTTTGATTGAATTTTTCAAAGTTTTCTCCCATATGACAACAAGTAAGAGGCAATCATTTTTTTCTGCTATTTCTAATGCAGCTGGCAATACAGAGACAGTTATCTTTATGCCATACACAGATTCAGAAAACCATAAAAATACATTAAAAATGCAATAGATTACACAAAGAAAACAAAAACACATAGAGGAAGTATACAAAAAGAAGTTAAATAGATAAGAACTAGGACAGATTGAAGTCAAAACATTAAAACAGGATCAAGTCTTCAAACAATTTAGAAGCTCCCTCGCCTCCCAGTATCTGAACGGAAAAAAAAATCATCCAGTAATTTAGCTTAGCGATTTCAATCTTATCATCCGTGGGGCCCATGGGTTTTGCAATTTCAAAGCTGGAAGTGCTGGTGGTCCCTGTCACCCAACACAAATACCACCAGCTACTTTTCTTTCTTTTTCCAAAGCAAAAACATTATAACCAGGACAGGAAAATTTCAGCATATCCGCCTTCACTCTATTGGCCTCTGTTGGAATTTGTATGATTTACGTAGCGCCACGTTGTAGTTCTATAAAAACCCGTTGGAACCAATTCACAGTACCAAAAAATACATTGTAGTATTTGTAATCAGTATAGGTTAACCATAGCATTTAGAATTGAATGCAAGATCAAAACACATCGCAGCAATTTTAAAGAAAGAAAAAGAATCAATATGTCGCATTCAGGTAATAATAAAGCGCATCAGTTATCGTTCAAAACTGAGAAGAGAAAACAGAAAAAAAAAACTACAAATTTCAAAATAAAAAAGCCCATAAAAGAAATTTAATGAAAAAAAAAGCACGAGAAAAAAAATTTAAACAGACCAATAAAAATGGCTCTTGAAACGTAGTTAAAAATATGCCAATAAGATAAGTTGAAAATGGTCCAGAGCACCCTCTCTATTTTATGGATAATGAAATAAATAATACTAAACGAGTGACTGTATCAAATAGTGAATGTGTGAGTTTAAAGATGACCTACATTGCTTCGAGTTGGCTTGCAATTAAAGATGTGTAGTTGTTAACTATGCTTACAGATTGTAGCATATATGTTGAAGAATATATGTAGAAATGGCATTGTAGAAGTCCTTTACTCATTTATGATAGTACGGATTTAAGCTATAATAAAGGCTTAAAATCTAGAATACGGTACTTGTTATATTTACATGTTTAATTCACAAATTTAAGTGAATGGTAACGTACGTATATTTTTAAATGTTTAGTTAAGCGAAATTGGCAACTTTGTTGTAATTCTATGAAAAAAAATAAATATGGCACGTTGTTGTGTTTAAAAAACAATTATTGCTAGTTTCTTTGTTTTGTTTTTTTGTCAAGAAAATTTACTTTATTGTGGCGAATCTGGGATTCCAGTCAAGTAAGTGTTATTTGCAATCTGATTATAGAAAGCATAAACTTTATTTTGAACGATATAGCGTAGGAATTTTATGATTTTAATAAGTGACTTTCATTTTTACATTAAAATATAGTTCACGGAAAAAACAAAAAAGCTGGGACGCATTAATTTTTTCTGGGGCTTTGTGATGTTGTTCTTGTTTTCTTCATTCATTTGATATGGCTATGCACTGACAAATTTTAGTAAGGCAATAAAAATACCATTTTCGCCTCCAACAAAGAATATATCAGAATAAAATGTGGTTGAAATCTAGAATACTGTACCCCTGATTAAGTCGCCAAACTTTCAACCCGAAATATTTCGCCAATTTCATTAGGGTTACAACACTTTAATTGAAGGAATTTATAACTTCTTTTTCTGATCAATATAACGACTACTTTATTGTTACTTTGTTATTTTCGTAACTTTTATTTAGAGAAAATAAGAACAGAAGTATATATGCTTTTAAACAATTACTCCGATGAATTGAATATTCTTCGATTGTTCTTATAGCGTATATGGGCCACTGATAGAGAATAAAACAATTTTGTGCCACTCATGAAAATACGAAACAAACAACAAAAACGATTTTTTACTTTATTAATAACTTATATTTCATTATCAAACATGTATTTTCCTTTTAATGCTGGTGACTAGTTAAGGTTTTGGGACAATCCTTATTTGAATTGGAGCAAAAAAAAGGGGGATTTTGAATGTTAAATCATGGAAGAAAAAGGCCGCTGAAAGGTATTAAATGTTTCTGTAGTTTTGTGATGTTGTTCTTATTTCCTTCATTCGTTTGATACGGCTACGCAAGGACAGATTTTAGTGAGGTAATAAAAAGATCATTTTCGCCTTCAACAAAGGATATATCAGAATAAAATGGGAGTTATTCTCTGGTTCTTCTTTTTTTTTTTTTTTTTTTATTAATATTGTTTTATCATTCGAATTCGACATCGTAAATAAAGTTAAAATATTTTTTGACACCGAAAATACGAAACAAAAAAAAACATTTTTTTACTTTATTAATAACATATATTTGATTATCAAACAATTTCTTTTTAATACTGTTCATATAGTTAAGGTTTCACGAAAAATTTATGGTGGTTCACGAAGAAATGGTTAAATAGAAATGCGAGTTTGGTTCAATGAAGATTCTAATCTTCGTAGTGCGTTAATCGGCGCATTATGTAGTGGTTAAATGTAAAAAAGAACCAGAGGTATACTAAGTTATTTAAAAAGCAGAGTCTAATCTGATTGCTCTGTCGAATTTCGAGATCCTACAAAAACTTGAAAATAAATTCCTACGTATGGTTACACATTCGCCCTGGTTTTTCCGAAAATGAGGATATCAGAACTGCTCTTTCGCTCCTAAGTTTTAAGCAATTTGTTTAGAAAATTGCACAAAATTTTTATAACTCCATTCCCAATATTAACAACTCTGTTTTGAATGATCTCGGCAACTTGGATGACGACATTTCCGATTTCAAACATCGCAAAAGACCTCACGCTGTTCTGAATAGTATTCATTAATGTTTCGATGTCCTCCTTTCCGAATGACCGTGCAGTTTCTCCGCTGAGTCACAATTTCCCCTCCAATCGTTTTTGTTTCTAGTGTTTATTTTTTATTATCTTCTTAAAAATTATAACAATATTAAAAAATTATATATGAATAAGTTATTTTTTAATAAATTTATCTCTCTCATATATATCTATCCTTTTTCTATCTAATCAATGGGCTTAAAGCTTAAGACACTTCTTTCATTAACAAAGCAGGTGAGAGAGGTTGATAGACAACCAAGGCTCTCCTTCAATCTGGCAAATCGTCGTCGTCGAGTCTTATCTGTCGGTTTTGAATTAAAAATTAACTTTCTATATTTAATAACTCACATTCTGAATAAAAAAAAGTACGTAATGATGAATGCCCTAATGAGTAGTTTTTAACATGTGAAAGATGGATGTCAAATTTTAAGAGTAAACCATGTTAAACTAACAGAATCCAACACAGCACCTGTCATTTGAGAGCAGAATGGATCAGTACATGAATGCAAATTGTCAGATGTTCCTTTCATCTTAAGTGGCATCTCGCTGCCACTAATTAATTACCAAAATGAATATTTAATCACTTCAAATCTACTCGAAAGTGTAGTGCACAAGACTTTTTAATCCACTTTATTAAAATACCGTGGCCGGTGCACCGTCACTTTTCTCTGATGAATTAGTTTTGCGTGAATTTTTGAATCCTTATGTGTTTTTTTATTTATTATTAAATTTATTGAATGAGTATATGGGTACTGAATTTCATTAATGTAATAAATTGTAACATCCATTTGCTTTGCATTAATATAATTTAATAACACATTCATAAATTACCTTTCACTATTATAGTCTTAGTCTTCACTTTTAGTTTTAAGATAGGAAATGTTTTATTCTAGTTTCTAATGGGTCTGTAGAATAAAAGAACTCAACATGAAATTAGACATAAAAATGTGACATATGTTACCCGATTCTTCTAAAGTTGTGTATAAAAATTAATCAGCAATAATGTAAAGAAAAGAAACTTAAAACAAATTCAATTAAACCCGATAAGAATTTCACGAAGAGAATTCTTAATTTTGATCCTCACCATTTTGTTGAAAATAAAGGAAGCTGATCTTGATCGCCAAACTAATTAGTTAACTATAAAAGAAATTTGAAAATGTGGTAATTTATTTTATTTTAAGTATAATACAATATTTTAAAACATTTTCAATGAAGTATTATTAAAAAAACCCGAAATTGCTTATCTTGGAAGATCCTGGACATTTCAAAAGATGTTCTGTTTAGTCTAACTAAAACACGTTAATTAAAAACAGTTTTTTGATTCAAACAAATTTTATGCGAAAATTATTTTCAAAATTAACCAAACATTAGACATCAAATCCCATATTAGAAAGTTAAAAAAAAATCATATTTTATTTGGCTTTTTGTCTATTATACAATGCGAAAATTCTGCAAAATTGGGTGTACAACTACTCTACAATTACTACAACAGTTTTTTTTTTCATTTGCTGTAAATATCATCATCATTCTTCATCATGGGTTTATTCACTGATTCAACGATATCGAAAGAATGGTATGTTTGTATTTTCCTTTGTCTACTAAACGAAAACTCTGTCTCTTAAGCATAAGATCTACGTTTTAAGTTATTTCATGAATATTTCTGCAGTTGTAAAATCCTAAACAAATGGCATCTACGCTTTGCACTGCTCTGACCGAATGTACCACCAAATGAATACTTTGATATGCTCAACATTTCTTCTGTCGTCTCCTTCCACTGCTCCCTGCTGCATCTACATGGGAATAACATCTCCCAAACATATAACATCTTCGCTTTGTTCTGCCTGAATGTTACAATCAAATGAATACTTTGCAATAGTTAGATGACTATGCACATGTAAAAAAAGGAATGCTAAAAAAAGAACTTCATTCCAAGCCGAAAATTGGAGATATCCTATCGGATTTAAGCAAAATACAAGACTTTTCCTATCAGTTTGGAAACGAAGGAAATAAGGTCACAAATTGAAGAATCGACAATAATAACTACAAACAATATTATTCTGCAGTAAACGACAGATGGAAGAAACCTTCGCACCTCAATCATTTACCTGATTTCACCATAAGGCATATAATAGAAGAAGTAACCCTAGTTTCAAGTATAACCTTCCACTTAACAAATTAAATTTCGAATTTCGTTGTGGGACTCTACGTGGAAATACAGAGGAATAGAGATATTGTGAAGCAAGATCTCTCATTAGGCAATGACCTTGATCTTAATTCTTGTTGGAACAATAGCACTAAGAACATTAGAACTATGTAACTCTTTGTCTAACTATGTAACTTTTTAGGGGTGCAATGTTAGTTCCACCTCCTAGCGGTGCCCCATGAACAACGTTTTTTTTTTTTTTGTTTTTAACGCCAAAGTGAACTACATTTTCGGCATACGAATTTAATCTGGTATTTTCGTGTCCGCCTGAGGTCTTGTCAGATGAAATGTTTCAATACCAAGAAATGTTGAATTTTTGAGATCTCAACATAAACGTGTTGTTTTCAGGTCTTTACGACCTGCATAGCAAATAATCAGACAGATTTTCTCGCCAATAAGGGGACAACGCTACCTTGTAAAATCCAAAAGACCTCCTACCACACTGCAAAATAGTTCGTAAAACTGTTTATAAGATCAACACACCAGCAAGAACTTCTCAGTAAGATTGACCGCAAATACGGAAGAGACTGGCTCCAAAGTATTCCTGATATATCTAGACAGCATGCAATGGCTTTGTTCCATCTATCAACAGGGCATG
>BPLQ01013606.1:0-12566 GCA_021605075.1 Caerostris darwini | reverse complement strand
ACGTTGGTCTCTTTCACGCAGCATCTCCTATCGTCTTCTAATTTGCTTTGTCGATCTTTGTCTTGTCTTACACTGTGTGTACGCTATCATGATTTTAAACACCCTACCTCTAGAAACGCCTAAAAGCTGGGAGCTCACTTTGGCTGCAGCTTGCTTTCTTTATAGACATTACAATCCGCTTCAATAAACGTTGGTCTCTTTCACGCAGCATCTCCTATCGTCTTCTAATTTGCTTTGCCGATCTTGTCTTGTCTTACACTGTGTGTACGCTATCATGATTTTAAACACCCTATCTCTAGAAACGCCTAAAAGCTGGGAGCTCACTTTGGCTGCAGTTTGCTTTCTTATAGACATTACAATCCGCTTCAATAAACGTTGGTCTCTTTCACGCAGCATCTCCTATCGTCTTCTAATTTGCTTTGCCGATCTTGTCTTGTCTTACACTGTGTGTACGCTATCATGATTTTAAACACCCTACCTCTAGAAACGCCTAAAAGCTGGGAGCTCACTTTGGCTGCAGTTTGCTTTCTTTATAGACATTACAATCCGCTTCAATAAACGTTGGTCTCTTTCACGCAGCATCTCCTATCGTCTTCTAATTTGCTTTTGCCGATCTTGTCTTGTCTTACACTGTGTGTACGCTATCATGATTTTAAACACCCTACCTCTAGAAACGCCTAAAAGCTGGGAGCTCACTTTGGCTGCAGTTTGCTTTCTTTATAGACATTACAATCCGCTTCAATAAACGTTGGTCTCTTTCACGCAGCATCTCCTATCGTCTTCTAATTTGCTTTGCCGATCTTGTCTTGTCTTACACTGTGTGTACGCTATCATGATTTTAAACACCCTACCTCTAGAAACGCCTAAAAGCTGGGAGCTCACTTTGG
Organism: Caerostris darwini; assembly: GCA_021605075.1. NCBI lineage: Eukaryota > Metazoa > Arthropoda > Arachnida > Araneae > Araneidae > Caerostris > Caerostris darwini. The sequence goes on along the minus strand of BPLQ01013606.1, from coordinate 11,679 downwards.
CTGCAGTTTGCTTTCTTTATAGACATTACAATCCGCTTCAATAAACGTTGGTCTCTTTCACGCAGCATCTCCTATCGTCTTCTAATTTGCTTTGCCGATCTTGTCTTGTCTTACACTGTGTGTACGCTATCATGATTTTAAACACCCTATTCTAGAAACGCCTAAAAAGCTGGGAGCTCACTTTGGCTGCAGTTTGCTTTCTTTATAGACATTACAATCCGCTTCAATAAACGTTGGTCTCTTTCACGCAGCATCTCCTATCGTCTTCTAATTTGCTTTGCCGATCTTGTCTTGTCTTACACTGTGTGTACGCTATCATGATTTTAAACACCCTACCTCTAGAAACGCCTAAAAGCTGGCAGCTCACTTTGGCTGCAGTTTGCTTTCTTTATAGACATTACAATCCGCTTCAATAAACGTTGGTCTCTTTCACGCAGCATCTCCTATCGTCTTCTAATTTGCTTTGCCGATCTTGTCTTGTCTTACACTGTGTGTACGCTATCATGATTTTAAACACCCTACCTCTAGAAACGCCTAAAAGCTGGGAGCTCACTTTGGCTGCAGTTTGCTTTCTTTATAGACATTACAATCCGCTTCAATAAACGTTGGTCTCTTTCACGCAGCATCTCCTATCGTCTTCTAATTTGCTTTGCCGATCTTGTCTTGTCTTACACTGTGTGTACGCTATCATGATTTTAAACACCCTATCTCTAGAAACGCCTAAAAGCTGGGAGCTCACTTTGGCTGCAGTTTGCTTTCTTTATAGACATTACAATCCGCTTCAATAAACGTTGGTCTCTTTCACGCAGCATCTCCTATCGTCTTCTAATTTGCTTTGCTGATCTTGTCTTGTCTTACACTGTGTGTACGCTATCATGATTTTAAACACCCTACCTCTAGAAACGCCTAAAAGCTGGGAGCTCACTTTGGCTGCAGTTTGCTTTCTTTTATAGACATTACAATCCGCTTCAATAAACGTTGGTCTCTTTCACGCAGCATCTCCTATCGTCTTCTAATTTGCTTTGCCGATCTTGTCTTGTCTTACACTGTGTGTACGCTATCATGATTTTAAACACCCTACCTCTAGAAACGCCTAAAAGCTGGGAGCTCACTTTGGCTGCAGTTTGCTTTCTTTATAGACATTACAATCCGCTTCAATAAACGTTGGTCTCTTTCACGCAGCATCTCCTATCGTCTTCTAATTTGCTTTGCCGATCTTGTCTTGTCTTACACTGTGTGTACGCTATCATGATTTTAAACACCCTACCTCTAGAAACGCCTAAAAGCTGGCAGCTCACTTTGGCTGCAGTTTGCTTTCTTTATAGACATTACAATCCGCTTCAATAAACGTTGGTCTCTTTCACGCAGCATCTCCTATCATCTTCTAATTTGCTTTGCCGATCTTGTCTTGTCTTACACTGTGTGTACGCTATCATGATTTTAAACACCCTACCTCTAGAAACGCCTAAAAGCTGGGAGCTCACTTTGGCTGCAGTTTGCTTTCTTTATAGACATTACAATCCGCTTCAATAAACGTTGGTCTCTTTCACGCAGCATCTCCTATCGTCTTCTAATTTGCTTTGCCGATCTTGTCTTGTCTTACACTGTGTGTACGCTATCATGATTTTAAACACCCTACCTCTAGAAACGCCTAAAAGCTGGGAGCTCACTTTGGCTGCAGTTTGCTTTCTTTATAGACATTACAATCCGCTTCAATAAACGTTGGTCTCTTTCACGCAGCATCTCCTATCGTCTTCTAATTTGCTTTGCCGATCTTGTCTTGTCTTACACTGTGTGTACGCTATCATGATTTTAAACACCCTACCTCTAGAAACACCTAAAAGCTGGCAGCTCACTTTGGCTGCAGTTTGCTTTCTTTATAGACTTTACAATCCGCTTCAATAAACGTTGGTCTCTTTCACGCAGCATCTCCTATCGTCTTCTAATTTGCTTTGCCGATCTTGTCTTGTCTTACACTGTGTGTACGCTATCATGATTTTAAACACCCTATCTCTAGAAACGCCTAAAAGCTGGGAGCTCACTTTGGCTGCAGTTTGCTTTCTTTATAGACATTACAATCCGCTTCAATAAACGTTGGTCTTTTTCCGCAGCATCTCCTATCGTCTTCTAATTTGCTTTGCCGATCTTGTCTTGTCTTACCCTGTGTGTACGCTATCATGATTTTAAACACCCTACCTCTAGAAACGCCTAAAAGCTGGGAGCTCACTTTGGCTGCAGTTTGCTTTCTTTATAGACATTACAATCCGCTTCAATAAACGTTGGTCTCTTTCACGCAGCATCTCCTATCGTCTTCTAATTTGCTTTGCCGATCTTGTCTTGTCTTACCCTGTGTGTACGCTATCATGATTTTAAACACCCTACCCTCTAGAAACACCTAAAAGCTGGCAGCTCACTTTGGCTGCAGTTTGCTTTCTTTATAGACTTTACAATCCGCTTCAATAAACGTTGGTCTCTTTCACGCAGCATCTCCTATCGTCTTCTAATTTGCTTTGCCGATCTTGTCTTGTCTTACACTGTGTGTACGCTATCATGATTTTAAACACCCTAACTCTAGAAACGCCTAAAAGCTGGGAGCTCACTTTGGCTGCAGTTTGCTTTCTTTTTATAGACATTACAATCCGCTTCAATAAACGTTGGTCTTTTTCCCGCAGCATCTCCTATCGTCTTCTAATTTGCTTTGCCGATCTTGTCTTGTCTTACCCTGTGTGTACGCTATCAAGATTTTAAACACCCTACCTCTAGAAACGCCTAAAAGCTGGGAGCTCACTTTTGGCTGCAGTTTGCTTTCTTTATAGACATTACAATCCGCTTCAATAAACGTTGGTCTCTTTCACGCAGCATCTCCTATCGTCTTCTAATTTGCTTTGCCGATCTTGTCTTGTCTTACCCTGTGTGTACGCTATCATGATTTTAAACACCCTACCTCTAGAAACGCCTAAAAGCTGGGATATCGAGGTCACAGCTACTCCAGCTAGTAGGGGGTCCAAGAATTTGTCTTCTTAGAAATTATGTGAGTTCTGACATTTTAGGCTTTTGACAAAACTTCAAGACGTATACAACTTCACTAAAGCTACCTCATACTGCTATGATATGTACTTTTTATATTTAAAAAAAAAAAAAAAAAAACGGTGACCAAGGTTATATTTTTAATGCTTACGAGGCTCATTCTTAAATATCACTTTTTTATTCACAGTTGTTTCCTTTATTTTGATAACCACTTGTATATTGCCTTAAATCTACAAACCTTTATAGAACTGCAAGCATCTTAGTATACAAATTTTTAAAGAACTGTATACAGTTCTACAAAACTGTATACGTGAGCTGCATGCCCTTATATGTATATATATATATATAAGTGATATCGATGATCAAATAAATGTGCTATTATTCGAAGGATTTATCATCGATACTAAATAAAAGAACTTGAAATAAAACAATAAAAATTTGAAAAAAAAATGTTATTATTTACTTTAAAAAAAGTTTAAAGAAATTTTTTAGAAAGGCTGAAGCTGATAAAAGTAAAATAATCTAATTATTTTTCGAAATAGAATACCAAATGTTTCAATTCTATTACCTTAAATAAAACTTATTTAAAAATAAGAAAAAAATATTGTAACAAGAATTTTATGCACAATCGGGTATTGAGAACATTCTTTAAAAACACTCTCACAAAAGTAAAAACTTTTTTTCTTTTAAAAATTTGTGGAAGGGAAAACAGGGCCAAAGTATATAATTATAATAATATTAATAAAATTATTATATTAAAATTAATATGAATTGTATTATTAATAATAATAACATTTTTAATATAATTATTTTAAAAATATTAATATTACGAAGAATTCAGTTTAATCAGTTTAAATTATACTATAAACATTGATTTACGCATTTATTTTTCACAGATATAATATATCTTTTTAAAAGTGTCATGTCATATTTTTTTTTTTATTCTGCTCAATCTATTTATTTTATTTTTAAACACTTCAAAAGTTATACATACTTCTGAAAAGTGAACCAAACAAACAAAACTTTGACTTCTTCAAAAACAAAAAAGAAAAGTTATACCACCCACATATATTGAAACTCAGAAAAAAATATATAAAAATAAAAAATAAAAGAAATAAATGAAGAATAAAAGAAAAATGTGACAGGAAATAAGAAACGATGCCAAACTATTACACCACGGATAAAATTTAATTCCACTTTTTTTTTATGCCTTAACGGATCGGAAGTTTAAATATATTGAGCACTTAATAGAACACAAGTTTTTTCACCAATACTTTATTTTTATTTTTATTTATTTTTTATTTTTTGCACAAGAGAAACAACAAACCCATCCTGGTTGATTCATGAGCACACTAAAAGCAGCAATTATCTTGTCAACAAGAAAGCTTCCTTGCTTCTCTCCTTTTTTTATGTTTTTTCCAGAAAAAAAGCACAAAAATAAAGAGTGAAGAAGACAATGGCAGCGTGTCAACTCTTTAACTCTTAATAATGACAACAGAACGTCAAAGGATGTAATGAGTATGAAAGAGGCCATGTCAACTTTTCTTCTCTTTTTCATTGCCTTCGAACAAGCAATTAAAGTTAATTTCTTTTTTGTTGTTATTGTTGTTGTTTTTATTCTATGTTCTGCTTGCTGTAGAAGAAGAAGCATTGTTTTAATCTTCAAAAAATAATGGAATATTTAAATTCATTTTAGTTTTGCCACTTTATGGTCATTTGTTGTTGCCAGATTAAAAGGCAACGGAGAACAATGCTTTGTTTGTTGAACCTGCTGCATTATTAATATCAATCATAAGACAAGAATGGCTGACCAAGACATAAATGAGTATCATTGGACACAAAATGGCATTGGTTGCATCGTCAAGGCCAGTAAAAAAGGTCTTAAAGAATATCACCTTTTGATTTCAATATTCTGTGCAGAAAAGGATAATGGTGAAATTAACTTTTAAATGATGTCTACGACCTTTAAATGGAAGATGGAAGATTCTCTATAAGATTTAACATTGAATTAATTATCCAATATATTATGGTCAAGTATTATGACCTAATAAAAAAAAGAGTATTCATACTCAGACAGCAATGCAATCTCTACTGTCATATAAATATTCTTTTAAATTTATTTATTATCTTAATGCAAATTCTTTTATTATTTAAATTTAAAGTTATTTACCATTTAAATTTACATTGATTTGTTTTATAATAAAAATTAATAGCCATTGTCTTAATTTTCTTTACGGAATCTCTGATTAAATTAAATTTCATTAAAATTCTAAAATAGTTTTAGTTAATGGAAGTTTAATTTATTAAAGATTAATATCATTAGAAATTTGGTTTTGCAAATAACCGAAATATATGAAGATGTTTTTATTTGAAAATCAGTATTGAGAATCATTTATTGCTGGCATGATGTTTGATAAGTTTGACAGAAATTCATAACATGAAAAGATATTATCAAACTGAAAAGATATGAACTGAAACTGAGAGATAATCAAACTGAAAAGATATTATAAAAATCCTTACAGTATACAAGGAATTCACGCTAAAATATTATCGAAATATTTTTAAGATATAATTTGAAATGGCAATATTTAAAAATATTAGTATAGTATATATATATATTAATTTAAAAGTATAAATATTACAGGTATTGAAGTAAATTTAGCAAATAATTATAATACAATTTTGTATAATATACTAAATTCTGAATTTATTCTGTTGAATTAAAAATCCTTTATAGATCTACTGAATGAGTGAGTAATATATTATAGTTGCAATATCCTTATTATAGAAATTTATCAAGTATATACGGCATATTTTTTACTGAAATTTAAAGCATTCAAATTGTTAGGTTCCAAACGAATAATTTAATAACTTGCAAATCCAATTCGTGCAATGGTATCTAAAGATAACTGATTTATTTCTTCCAACAAAAAAATCAAGTTTGTAAAATAGTTACCTTGTTTTAAATAACAGAATTTTTTTATAAAATATTTAATTGACATTGACATCGCAGTTAAATCAAAGCATTAAAGAAAATAAATCGTCATAAATATTGGTTGGCCACTGTAAAACTGAAGAATTTGAAAGAGCCACAATTTGTTGATTTTCAGTATATTAATTTTCGTTTTTGGGGACTACACAGCATTCCATGGAGATTAAAATAGCTAATAATAATATAAGCTTTAATTTGCGTTTCGTTATGCATATTGTACTCATCATACAGTAATATATAAGCGATAAACTGTATAATTTACTGATACCATTCTTACATCAAATATAACACTCATTATAATAAGGTAGCATTAAAGAATCCATACCAAACGAGTAGCCTTTCAGCACAAGACCTGAAGTAGAATTCATTTGATAGCATGAGACAAAGAAAGTAATCCAATCTTCTGGTGAAGAGATTTCCGTGTTGTGTTTACACGGTTCCACTTAATGGAACAAGAATCCTTTTTCCACCATCCTACGTAACGACATTCTAGGACCTTCGAAAATCACAAACTTTTCCAAGAACGACCGCAGCGTCGTTGTCGTGATGGTTGGTCATCATCATTACCAGAGCACAAAGACCAGAACGATTCGAAGCACGCATTCTGCAAAGATGGTTTTCTTCTTCTTCTTCCAGAACAGAAAAATAAATTTCGGTCGTCCTGTCATGAATAAGAACATTTTTTCTTTAATTCTATTTCTGACCTTCCACTGAAAATATTTTCTTTCACTTCAGTTTGATTAAAAAATATCGTTTTCGAAGAAAAATTTTTTTTTTTTTTTAAATTTATCTTTCGTTTTTGATATCGTCTGATTTTATAACAGGAAAAAAATATCGTTTGGGCCAGCAAAAGATATTTCGTTCAAAAAATAATATTTTTCGCTGTTGACTGAGTAAACAACAAAGGAAACAGAAAAAATAAAAAAGAATTGATAAGTTACGCCCTGTTCCGATAAGAATTTTATTCTTCTTTGAACAGCTAGGATCTTTTTCAGCGCGAGAAATACATTCTGTATTATTTGAAATCTAAAATGAAGAATATTTAGCATCGAATAAACAGTATTTGTTATTGTAAAACTAAATAATATATTATATATTTTAATTTTAATACTAAATCTTTTCTAAGGTATTTCAAGCAAAAGTTAGTAAATAACTTTTTCTCCAATATTTACAAAAAATATAACGTCAATTAATTTATTTGTAGCACCTATATACAAATAAATATTTATTTCATTGTAATTTTTATCATTATCAAAGAAATTAATTTTCTTTTGTCCTGAAAAATACACCGATAACAATTTTTTTTTCGGAGTATACCATTTCTTGTACCATTCCAAAATCAACTTGAAGTCATGTATTCATTTATCATTATCTTTTTACACTCATGTCCATAAATTAAGGATAATGAAGTTCAAACAAAGAAAGAGACAGAAGCAAAACAAATTTGATTTATTTGTAAAGTCTATTTATTGAACAAAAGGTAAAGAGCAAAAAAAGATGCTATATGTTTGACATAATTAATAAAAATTGCGATATTTTCTCCCTGGAGCAAATTTCCAAAAAGAACCTATTTACAAAAAAAAAAGTATAACATGGTTAGTATGATGGTTAATATGGAGTATGTCTCCCGGACGATGCAATACAGGCCTTACAATGCCTAGGCATGCTGAGTATCAAATTACCAATCTTATCTTGGGGAATATTACACCACTCATCAAGCAATGCCCTCCGAAGTTCCGGTTGACAGGTGGGAGGGGGTTGGTTGACGGGCTGCAATTCGTCGGCCAAGCATATCCCACACATGCTCTATTGGATTCAAGTCCGGTGAGTATGCTGGCCAATCCATACTTGTGATATCCTCCAATTGAAGGCATTCGTCTACAATGTTTGCACGGTGAGGACGGGCGTTGTCATCCATAAACTGAAATTCAGCACCCATGGCGCCCCGAAACAAACGTACATGTTGTTCCAGAATGACATCCCGATAGATGTGGCCTGTCATCGTTACACTCTGAACATGTAGGTCAGTTCTGGAACCAAGAATAGTTCCTCCCCAAACGAGCCATCCTGCACCACCGTAACGGTGTCGTTCAATGGTGTTCTCTTGGTGGTAACGGGTACCTGGCGCTCTCCATATGAAAGTCCGGCGAGAATCAGACTGCAAACTAAACCTGGACTCGTCGGAAAACATCACACCAGACCACTGTTGCGGTGTCCCCAACGCATGCTCTCTACTCCAGGTTAATCGCAGGCGACAGTAAGTTGCGGTAAGTAGAACACATCTGACAAGCCTACGAGCATATAGACCAATGTGCTCTAAGCGTCTGTACACGGTCTGACTTGAAACTATTGTACCGGTAGCTGAAGAGAGCTGACGAGACAGGTCTGATGCTGTGCTCCGTCTGTTTCTTTTGGCAATAACTGCTAAATACCGGTCCTCATTCGGCGTTGTAACTCGGGGGCGACCTGTGCTGTAACATCTACTCACATTACCATCATCTTGGAATCATTGCCAAAGCCTGGAGATGACACTCTGGGCTATTCCAAGTTCCTCGGATACTTCCAGCTGGGTACGTCCACACTCCAGTCGTCCGATAATTCTACCACGTAAAAAATCATCCAAATGCTTCCTTTGTGCCATAACTATGCGGTTATTGCACTGAAAGGCTTTTAAAGCGCTTGTGAACAATTTTACTTCTTTGCCACCATTGCTTACATACCCCTCTCTTACACTCTCTTCATTGTGACGTACTATCCACGCCATCCGGTGGTTTCCTGTAATTTGCATATTCTTCTTCAAGATGTGTGTGATAATTCTACAGGTGAAATTTTTATTTTAGAGTTCAATTTCTGTGTGACTCTGAATTATCCTTAATTTATGGACATGAGTGTATTTGTTTCTCTCATCTTCGTCTGTGATTGGTCTTGCAAATAATTTTTTTAAAATTTTCTTTAAAAAAATATTTTAAATTTTGAATAAGAATTTTTTTTTCAAATTTTGTTTCTTTAATATACAATACAGTAAAATTAATCTACATTGTAGTGCTCAAATTGAGCAACCAGATGGTAAAGGGTTGTGTTTGAGATACTTCAGGCACGGGTTTGATAACTCACAGCTTTATTGGCACACGCACAAACATCACATACATTCAATTAGACATATAATACATAACATATTTAAAGTAAAAGAAAATTATAGCTTCGTGGAAGAACTCCACTTTTTAACCGAAAAAACGAAACTCGGCTACACACAGGGTGCGAAAAATATACTTCTTCTCCTAGTGAGTATCTGTAGACCAACTAATGCGTCGGGATGCGCAAAATATATTTTCTCTTGGACACACTACTTCTTATCGGGTGAGAGTCTCGGGACCGACTGACCAATTCTCCTGTACGCCAAAGGTTGATACTGTTGCCAGCGTGTAGGAGGAAGCATGGTTGCAATATTTAAAATTAATTTTCATGCTTTCACATCTTGATTCGTTTTTCATTTACATTAAAAAGTTTATATACGATATTTTATTTTGTAGTTGCAATACCATATTGTCACCTAACACAAGATAATCCGTGAAAAAAATTTTTTATCAAATATTTTAAAATAATAATGCACGAATTTCTTTAATGTAATATGATAGAGATAGTAAACATTTATTTAAGAAAATAAATACTATTAACAATCAATCATAAAATAACAATAACATAAACATGACAATCAATTGTGACCTGTTTCAAATGTTCTGCTTTATAAAAAAAAAGTGAAATTAAATGAGCGACATTTATCAATATACACACAATATTGTACCAACACAACAATTGGAATACAAATTTACTTAATTTTAATATTATTTGAAATCGTTCGCAACGACATCGGACAACTGATGACAAAACAAAGGCTCCTTAAATTCCTTTTCTGCTTGAAAAGATAAATTCGTTTTCTTCTTCAATTCTGCACAAATGAATGCAGTTTTAAAAAAATGACCGATAAACCGTGACATAGAAACACAAAATTCGTTTGTTTACGTATGTTTCATTTCCATTATAAAAATTTTAAAAATATACAAATTCTATTACATTTTCGCATTTATTTCGGTTTCAAAATTTCATTGTCCGATTCTTATTAATGTTTCAGTCAGATTTCATGAGATTTCAAAATTCATTCTTCAGTTTGATATAAAAGTCTCCACTTTTGTCAGGAAATTCACACTCACAGCAATTGCTTTCGAAGTATCACACTATTTCCTATTCCAATCCCCCAAACTCAACTTGGAAACATGCATTTCCTTACCATTACCTGTTTGATTGTTTCTTTCATCGTCATCTGTGACTATGCCTCAGCCAATGAGGAGTTAGAAGCAAGGCATCATCACCATCATGGTCATCATGATCACCATCATCACGACCACCATGACCATCATCATCACGACCACCATGATCATCATCATCACGATCATCATGATCACCACGACCATCACCATCACGATCACCATGGTCATCACCATCATCATTAGAGATACTAAGATTTCCAGTTGCATATCTCCAAGACAACTGCATATGTTGTTGATCTTTTTTATACAATGTTTATGTAAGTCTGATGAGATTTTTCCTGCGTTGCTCTTGTAATTAAATGAAATTAAAAGACTAATTTATTTCATCAAACTTATTTTGAGTTATTTTATTTTAAATTGGAATATTATACATGTCTGAAAATTATTTTTGTAATTAATTGATAGGAGGAGCTAAATTGAAACTTCAATTAAATTACTTACGAAAATTTTAATTAAATGTCAACCAACTTTTCCCGACTTTTATTTTTTTACCGAGGATAAAGATTAACTTCAAACATCAATAAATTTTAGGAAATGTTAAATACAAGAATGAAAAATCTATAACTTAATTTTAAGAAACAAAAAAAAAAAAAAAAAAAGTAAAAGTAAAACACACCATACATTTAAATATTTTCAATTTCTAAAATATTTTATATTAAAATATATAATCATATATATTAAATATTTATGAATCATATCTAATATATAAAATTCTCGTGTCACAGTGTTTGTTGCCAAACTCCTCCGAAACGGCTCGACCGATTCTTATGAAAATTTTTGTGCATATTTGGTAGGTCTGCGAATCGGTCGTAATCTATTTTTTAAACCCCTAAGTGATAAGGGGGGTCCACCCCTAAATATTTTTTAAAATTTCTTTGGCAGACCAATGTAGTGGCAACAATGTAGTGGTTTTTTTTTCGAACAATATAATGACTATTTTTAGATGGCGCCTGTTGCCACTCCTAATAAGTTTCTTATTTCCTGTATCACGTATTTCATTTTTGAAACCTGGCAACTACAATAAAAAGGGTTTTGGTTTTGGTTCCTATTTCTAATACGTAGTAATAACACAGAATGTAGAATCTGTTAAGATATTGTTTTTCATCAATAAGATGTACGTATTATATAAGTTAATCATGTATAAGGATTTATTCATCTGTATATAGCCTCATCATGTATCATCATTTCTTTCTTGTGTTGCATTAATAAACGTGTTTTATAACCAAAGAAGAAGTTACGTTTTTCAGTCACAACAGCGCCGTATCTCGATGCCTGTACTACATAACCGTAAAATTCTCCTGTTCTGAATATTATTGTTTTATGTACTACTTTAAA
>BPLQ01013604.1:0-140233 GCA_021605075.1 Caerostris darwini | reverse complement strand
CGTGAGATTAAAACTGTCAGAGACTTGATCTTTGATATCTTAATTTTAGTTTTGAGTTCTGAATTTTCAAACTCAAAAGGTGGGAGTGTCGCGTACTAGAGCGGAAATTGTATACAACTCAACTCCATAGTTTCCTGTCAAAATACTACTTCTACTTTCATTGAAAACGAGAATTGCCCCGTATAGAATAATGTAAAAATTCATGTTAATAAAATGTGTTCGTTGTGAAAATGAGTTATTTTTCTTTTGAAAGAGTAGAAATATCTTTGAAGTAATTAAGATATTATTTAACCTTATTTTGAATGTGTTCATTAGCGATAAAAGATCCCATCTAATTTTACGAGTCAAAAGAATCTGATGTTCTAGCGTTTAAGTAATTTGAAGTTAGTTTTGGTTTTTGTATTACTGAATGCCGGTACAACAGTAGCATCAAATGAATATCCCAATGATTAGCGTGCAAAGCAAGCCTGAACCAGCCTTATAATTTGTTTACATAATAAAATTAATAAAAAACATAAAAATTCTCAACAAAACAATTTTTTATTAGTTCATTCAATCTCAATTGGATATAAAAAACATAAAATTAAAACAAGTAGTTTAAAGTTCTAATTACATAAAGTAGTTATTGGTTGAAAATTTCTAAAGTGTTTTCCCCCCTGTATATTGGTGGGCCTCGTGTTCCAGTTATGTATATCACAAGCAGCTAAGGCGTCAAGAAAAGATTGCATTGCCTTACAAGAGGACATTTAAGGAAAATTGGGAGCCCATTTGCATCATGCTTGGGATAAAACGGAAAAAATTAGTTTATGTTTGAATTTTGTGGAATTCGTAGTATTTGGATGAATACGAGATGTTTTGAATACCCTGTATGATTAAAAATAAATAGTTCCGACTTCATTTTTAAAGAACATTGAAATGTTGTTTTGGAACTGTTGTATCTTCCCCGCATACTTATTCACAGACATTTCTCAAGATGTATTTATAAAAGACTTTCCGAATTTTAGCAGACAAATCTGTTAAAGGGGACAAATACTAATTAAATTAAAATTTTTATTTTATAAGGGTTAATAAGGGGCCTGATGGCAGAGTGACTAGCTGTCTGTCTCTCGGTGCCGCAGAAGTCGTTCTCGAGTCCCGGCGGTGCCATGGATGCTTGTAGTCGCTCGGAATCCACCTTAAACCGTAGGTCCCGGTCTAATATAACTGTAGATAGTTGGCCATAGAGCTCACAGAAAAAATGTATATATCCCGTAAAAAGAAACCATCTCATGTTTCGGAATCTGCCAGTAGGCAGACGGCCTTGGACCACCATGAGGCTGTTACGCCAATAAAGAAGAAGATCTATGGCTTTTCAATTTTCTGCAATTTTCCCTATTCCGTAAAAAGATAAATATTCCTGTCTCAAAATCTGCCAGTAGGTAGACGCCTTGACCCACCATGAGTCATTTGGGCCAATGAAGACGAAGAAGAATTGTTAATTATTTAATTTATTGACTCACTCGTGGAAAAGAGTCTAGCGTCTGCTAGAAGTCTACTAGCGCGTGAGAATATCCTACTTCTCTGAAAAGACGTGTACCATAGTCGTTACTCACAGTCATCTTTTATTAAAAAAATCACTGCTTTGGAAGAAAAACTATGATGAAATTGCCCATACATCGGTAATGAAACGCTAAAAATTCAAGGCCGTAAGAACCATCAAACGCTTGAAAGTACGCATTTAATGCTCAAATCTGTAATTGGCGAAATTCCTACATGTTCAGGTGGAGAAATGAATGGTGATCTATTAGGTTAAGAAGGATAAATAACAGCATGGAGATCATGAGATCTATGGGAACTGGTATGATCTTTTTTCTTATCATTACATAGAATTTTTTTTTATTTTTTTAAATTTTTTTTTTTAGTATAAGCGTGTTTGGTGTATATTTTTTTTATTTCATTTTACTTTTTTATGATCGCAATTGACGTAACGATTACAGAATTGTATTAGGATTAATGGTATCTTAACCTCCACAACAGAATTAATATTAGTTTAGGTCATGTGGCTAAATAATTAATGTTAGTTGTTATTTTTTTGTTGATCTACGATGAACTCGGGTTCCATTTATGTATTCCACGAATAGCCCATCGACAAAAGATGAGGATCGGACATTGACTTCCCGGGAAAAATTTCTTAAGAATAATTGCCCGCAATAGTGAGTTATTTCAAAAAGACCTGGCAAACTCCCCATCAAGCTGTCTTATTATCATTGCGAGATGTTGTCACAGTCGCCTTAGTGTCTACTCACTTCTGTAACTAGGGACTGCAGCGGTCACCGTAAGCGGTGTGGGACCATAGCGTTTCTGAGTGATAGTTGCACTACGCCATGAGTGCAGCGATCTTCAATTTTGCGGCTAATCTTTATACTGTTAATACTGTTATTTTTCTGTTCTTTGACTTGTATCGACATAAAATTTTATAAATATTTCGTATATTTGCCTGCCTCAAATAATAGTTTAATATGTAAATTTCAATTTCCTCTTAATGTAATATTTATTAGAAAAAATTTCTTACAGGTCATCAGGCCAAAGCAATATCGAAAACTCCCTGAACATAGCAGGCGTCTTTAACAACTCCCACTCAAAGTTTTAACTTATTTGTATTTATGGTCATCTTAGTAAAGTATATTTTTATCCTTTATTGTGAAAGGATTTTTATAAGTGTTACTAAACTGTATGGCGAGTTGACTTTCACCATCTTGGCTTAGCGTAATCTAATTTCAGCCCAGAAGTAACGCTTTCATATATCGTGTATGGGTTTAAATTCACTAGTGTTGTTGTGTCTAATCCTCAGTGTCCTGCTCTACTAGACGGACAGCCCTTGAGCAGCTTCTATTGTGATGGAGCACAAGTAGGTAAAAGTCTGACTTGGATCCGCGTCTTTGGAGAAGGAGGGAAGAGAAGAAATTAAGGGGGAGCTACTCCGCATTTGCGTATGGTATGGGAAAAAATCCGGTAAACTCCCTCCAGGTAGTAAAATAGAAGAAAAAAATTTCATGCTTTTAAATTTTGAGTTCTATTTTTCTTCTAGAAAATATTATTTTAATAGATTATTGCAGTGTGTGGGTTGGGCAACTGAATTGTAACTGGGTGTGATTGGGATGAGATAATTGAGGCACAGGTTGGGGAACTCACAGCTTTATCGACACACGCACAAACAACACATACATACAATTAGAGACATACAATATTTAACATATTTAAAGACATATAATTATAGATTCGTTGAAGGATTCAACTTCTAAGCCGAAAAATCCATACTCAGGTATGCACAGTGTGTGCGCCACATACTTCTCCGGATGACTCGTTGCTTATCTGAGCCACACTTCCATCGTTTTAAAGGAGTCAAAAAATGATAAAACTGAAAAAACCATTCGTTTTGAAAGAACCATTCGTTTCAAAAGACGAATCGTTCTTTCAACGAGGAATTCTTTTTTTGCTAGAGAAATACGAAAAAATAGTGTCCAGCGATGGACACTACTTTGATTGATGTATTAATTATTTTTTTATTGAAATTAATATTTATTTATTTATTTTGAAGATAAAGTGCACAAATAAAGTTTAATACCTAATATAAAAGTATACTTCATAATCATATACTGCAATTCTGAGAATTTGTAAAAAAATTATTGTAAGAATAATCGCATCATCGACTGTTTCGAGCCAGATGCGTATTTTTTTACTGAGACAAGAGAATCAGATGATGAAGTCATTTAAATATCATAAAAAAAAACCCTTAATAATATACTAAATTATAATATGTCATAATTTAAAACAATGAAATATTCAATTTTTATATGATATATTTAAAAATTATATATTCCAAGCTTTATAATTCCAGTGTTAAATTTGACAAGAACTCACACTAAAACAGTAAACTATATGAATATTAAAGAGAGGAGAAAAAAGCTTATTTTAAATGCTTATAATCATTGAATTCAATAGATGATTTAGAAAATATTTATAATTTAAAAAAAATTTCATAAATAGTATACAACACGTAATATTGTAATATGTTTAAAATTATAAATATTTAATTTTTTTTTAAAAATTACGTTTATCTAGAAACACTAATAAAAACTGAACTGAAACTAAACTAATAAAAACTGAACTGAAAGCAATAAAATTTATGGAATTAATTCAGGTTTTAATCTAGTAATATCAATTTAAATCAAACAATGAAAATTCATAATTAAACTTCGCGATGGAAGAGGTTTTTAAATATGCATTCGCAATTTCAATACTTTGGATGTTTGCTTATTGTTAAAACATTTTCATTAAAATTGTTTGGTTAATGAAAGAAAAAAATGTCATAAATAATTGAAACTACAATGTTTTATAAATAACGTTTATGATGAAATGCTATTATAATGATAATAACGCTTGAATTTAAATTTAGAAAATCTTTATTTTTGCTTTTGAACTTCTGCGCATGTGCATGTCAATTCACTTATGAAATAAAATGTTACCTTCCAGAATGCCGTATAAGCATAGGTATCTGATACATTTTATTATATTGAAGTAAATAATTAAGAGCAAAATTATGATATAATATGTTAGGAAATATGGATTGAAATTTAGAATACTGTACCCTGAGGAAGTCGCCAATCATGCAATCCGGAATATTTGGCCAATGCTCCGCCAATTTTTTTAGGGTTACAATATTGTAATTAGAGGTATTCGTAATGATTGATAACTTCTTTTTCCGAACAATATAATAACTATTTTATTGCTACTTTGATTATTTCCAAAAATTTTATTTATAGTAAATAAGAATAAAAATATAAATTCTTTTAAATATTATTCCGATAAATTGTTGATAATTCCGAGAATGTTCTTATAACGTATGTCGGCAACTGATTCAGAATATAAACACTTTTTATGAGTTGCCACTCATGAAAATGTGAAACAAACAACAAAAATGATTTTTTACTTTTTTAATAACTTGCATTTGATTACCAAATAATTATTTTCTTTTTAAAACTGTTGACATAGTTAAGGTTTGATGTCAACAATCATTTGAATTCCCGCGGGAAAATATAACTTGTTAAAAAAGCGATAGCATTTGGGTTAAAACCATTTTAGGAATAAAATTACTCTTAGCTATAAATTTTGGCGTAAAAGTCTTTCAGGAATAAAATTTTGGCAGGATAGTGATAATATTTGGCGTTAAAGGGATAAAATTTGGCGTAAAAACAATTTAAGGTATACAATTTTAAGCAATAGCTGTGTAGCTACTAATGTCGTCGTAATAGCGATTTTTGGTGAAATGGCGTTTTACAACGACACCGAACTTCGGCACCATTTTGTTTGTTTACATGGTTACTTAATTTTACTGTAATATAGTTTTAACAAACATATTACATATTATATATTTTACAAACATATTTTAATGTAGCTTTAACAAACATATTACATATACATTTTACAAACATATTTTAATATAGATTTAACTAACTGCGGCAATCATTATTATGCTTACGATGAGAACTTGCTTCCTGGGCATAATAATGATGCATTTGGCATAAAGGATACAAGATTCTATATTTTTACCATAGTTAAACCTTTGCAAGATAACAAAATAAAATTCACACAATAATTTGCTGTTATAGCACTAAAATTTGTCGTGAATGCATAATAGTTATAAAATTTGGTGTTAAAGCCAAACAATGATTTTCGTAAAAGCAATTTAGGAATAAATTTTTTGCATAATAGGGATAAAATTTGGCGTAAAATCAATTTAAGGAATAAAAGTTGACATGATAGCTATTTGGCAACTAATGTTGGCGTAAT
The DNA here is from genome assembly GCA_021605075.1 of Caerostris darwini. NCBI lineage: Eukaryota > Metazoa > Arthropoda > Arachnida > Araneae > Araneidae > Caerostris > Caerostris darwini. The sequence continues at coordinate 134,404 of BPLQ01013604.1, read as the reverse complement.
AACAATTTTTGCCAATGTATTTTGGCAAAATAGCGTTTTACAATGACAATTAACATCGACAGTCATTTTGTTTTGCTATTTGGCATCTTAGCGATGAATATGGCGCAAAGGGAACAGAATACTAGATTTTTACCCAAAAGACATTCGATTCATTCAAATAAATGTAATATTTTATTGATACATTTGAAGGAACAATATTTCATTGTGTTATACTAAGGAATTATATAAACAAAAAACAAAAATGTATCGGAATATGTTTACATATATGTTTATTATATTATCTTCGTTTCTTTTATTATTTTTTGATGTATTATGCCTTGATGTATTAAGATAATACCGATTTGATTTATCGAGCCAAAATAAGGTTATGTAACTTGACTGCATCAATTAAGACCTAGTTGATTGTGACTTTTATTAGTCTAAAAAACAACTGATTACTACATTTTATAGCTCAAAATCGTTAAACTGATAATGACTTTTTATGACCAAAAGAGCTGAATTGATTGGGACTTTTTATGATTCGAGGGCGCTGAACTGATTAGCAATGTTCAAGAAGTCTATACCTATTGTGACTTCATCTACACCAAAAAAAAAAAAAAACTTATTTTTAAACCTAACGGACATTTTGAGACTAGTAAGACTTTATCTATGAGGGTTATCGCACATAAAATCCATTAGATAGACGTGACTGAAAAGAGTAGGCTATGACAGGGATTTTCCAATTATTATACTTTATCACTGACAAATTTTTAATCAATAGGCGAAAGTGTAATTAGTTGTTATATTTCCCATTTACTAAATTTTAAAAAAAATTCTGTTTCAATCTTGTGTCTACCTGCCTATTTTAATATGATGTGATTAAAAGTAATGTTTAAGGATCTGATTCATGGAGTACCTGGTACACTATATTAAAAATGTGGCCAATGTGTGCATAACAGAGGGTTCATGTAATAACTATAATAAACCATGCAATAGCTCAATTAAAAATTATAATATCTCATTAATAAAGAAATAATTGAATTCTTCTTGAATGTAATAAACTACTTAATTACATTATTTCCTTAGAAAGTGTTTCAAGAAAAATTTCCTTCAATATTTTATAAGAACGTGTTTTATCAGTCTTTCTATTCAATGAGGTTATAATTCTTAGTAGTTTTTATTCCTAAGGTTTAAATGTTTTTTCCATTCCAAAATGTATATCGATAAACTATTTCTCGAAAGCCAAATTAGTATTAGCCTAACAACAACAACATAAAACTTACTAGATATAAGTAAAATTGTATGATGGGATGATATGAATGTCTTCGGATATTTTATATTCTATCATTTCAACTGTTGAAGTACTGTCAAAAAATATCCAAGTTGTCACAATGACAATATTTTAGTTTGTAACAATTTTCTTGTGTAAAATTTTATATGAGCCACTTTAAAACCTCAATGAATCCGCGAAGCTTTCGTCCAGGTCGTTTCGACGCGGAACTGCGATGTTTTGCTAGTAAACAAACTCTGACCTCTTTCCTTTCTTCTTTTATTATCCATATCGTAACGGGCTATTTTATTTTTATTTTTACTGTCATACTTATTTATTTTAAATTTAAATAAATTTTTATTATTAATTATTATTTTAAATTTTGAATTGATTTTACTAATCCTAATTATTTCAATCTTTGATCTCCTTACTGAGCATGTGCTCTATAAAATGTTCTTCTTTAAATTTTTAATATTTTTGATTTCTATAATTATGTAACTTTTAAAATATAAATTATTGATATGGAGGTAAAGGGTATTGCCCTCGGTACTCCCAACTAAGCATCAGTCGTTACGTTACGTTAAAACCTCAAAATTTGTTTTATTTCAGTATTCAGTTTTTAATTCCAATATTTTAATTAGTTATTCTCAATCTAAACTCAATCGCCATTACAAGGTAGGTTGTACGATGTGGAGTTTGCCTGCGTCGAGGTGCTTGAGGAGGGAGACCCTTTGGAGCGAACTCGGTTCAAGATTGTTGACATGAACCGATAGGTACTCGTCTTTGATCATTAGGTTTCCTGGATAGTCGCCGTTTCCAGATAAGTGTCACTGGTCTTGCATCAAGTCAATGATAGGCCATTAATGTCGATATAGGATGCTTACTATGATAGTGGAAAGACCGATTCATGCACGAGATAGGAGATCTTTATGTCACACTAGCATATGGTCCATCACGCTAGGCCATGACTTTTGAGGTTTTTCCCTTTTTATAACTTCACTATTTGAGTGTAAGTAATCCAATTTTTTTTTCTAATGCAGCTGGCAAACACTTAGACAATTGTCTTTGATGCCTTAAGGCAAGCGCTGCACAGACGTTACTCACTTAGCACTATGCAGGGGATTCATGTAAGCTACGGACGCGGAGTAACACTACCCCCGCAACACTCAATGATCCTTTTAGACCGGGACCTACGGTTTAAAGTGGATTCCGAACCACAACAAATATCCATGGCATCACTGGGACTCGAATCTAAAACCTGTGGCACCGAGCGCCAGAGCGCTAGTCACTCGGGCATTCAGGCACAAGTTATCCAAAAGTGTATCCCCAAATTTAAACTGGGGATGTTTATAAGATAATAAAATAGTTAGACTTAGAAATAGATAGTTAGAAGTAGATCCTTAGTTAGTAGATCCCGGTCTAATATGGCTGTATAGCGTTGAGCGTAGGGTTGACATTCCTACTCCATAAAAAGAAAAGATCTGTCTCGAAATCTACCAGTAGGCAGATGGCTTTGGCCCATCATGGGGCTGTTGTGCAAATCAAAAAGAAGTAGATGCCTTAAAAAAAGATAAATTGTAATTTTTGGGAGTAAAATAAATAAATATTGATTGTTTACTTAAAAGAAATATGAATAAAATTTCTTTCTAGTATTCAGATTAAGAATATTTTGATAGCGATATTTATTCTAAATTCCATTAAATCTATGTTATGATCAAAGTCATGCTTTAATTTAGTATAATAACAATTATTTTTCCAATAATGAAATCACATTTAAAAAGTATTCTACAAAGAATTAATAAAATTAATTTTCAAATAATACGAATTTTAAAAGAGCAACCAATTTAAGGATATTTATATTAAGTTCTTCGAATGCAAAATTGAAAATTTTAGATTCATAATTAAAAATAATATATGATTAAATTTAATCACAGAAGAATATATCGAAGTGACTTTTATATAAGAATAATATATTTAATTAAATTCATTATCATCATCAGTGGCGCAACAGCTCCATGGTGGGCCAAGGCCATCTTTAGCTGGCAGATTTCGAGACAAGAGTTGTTTTTTATCTTTTAACGGAATAAGGTTGCTGGCCTTATGCATTAAATTCCTACTATAAGAAATTTCTAGCCGTATTTTGTTTTTTCAGTTACTAAATTTTTATAAATTTTATTACTCGCATACGTTTTTTAGATAAAAACTGATTTGTAAACAAAATAATATTAATGTTCAATTAAATTACTTCTTTGTAAGACGCAGTTTTCATATCTTATGTTTTTCAAATTGCATCATTAATAATAATTTTTTTTAAATCAAATTAAATCTTATTCTTATAATTTGTGAAATAATTTTATATTCCGACATATAGTACTTTAAAAAATAATTTTAAATATTCCATTGTTTAATTTTTTATTAATTGAGAGTTGTGTGATAAATTTATTGTTTATACATCAAGGTATTGAATTGTAACCGTGCTTGAATCTCTCTAATTGTATGTGTGTGATGTTTGTGTGTGTGCCAATAAAGCTGTGAGTCCTCAAATCAGTGCCTCAAGTATATCAATCCAAACACACCCAGTTACAGTTTGTTGCCCAACCAACACACTGCAGAATATTTTAAAATAATTTAAACCAATTTGTACTTAAATCAGTTTTGTGGAATATAAAACTAAATTTTTAAAAGCATTTTTTTTCCTTTATTGCCTTATTATAAACATGGAAAGAAGACTATAACTACAGCAAACCATTTTGGATATCTTTAATTCATTTTGGAAAAATTAGGAAATAAATCGTTCACAATTCATTGACTATCGAAACTTAGTACTGAAGATGTGTTATCTACAATGTAAATTACTGTATAAATAATATAAGCCTTCATAAAATTAAGGTTTGGTTTAAAGAAAGTGAAATTTAAAAGCTTTATAAATGTTAATATAAAAGTTTAAAAAGAGTAAAAATACTTCATCAATTAACTATTCAGATGCCGTATCAAGTTTGGAGAATTTTATAAATGGATGCTAAGATTGAGAAACTAATCCTATTGTCACCTAGTTTCAAATTCAAACCAAATAAAATAAATAAATCATCTCACAATCAAATGAATTATCTCTATTAAACAATGACTCTTTAATATGCAAAAATGGTTTCTGAGCTTACAAATAAATAAATGGCTCTTTTAAATATTCCTTCCTAAAATGTAACTAATTTAGTGTAGCTGACCACTTATTCATTATATCTAAAATACAACTGCCCAGAAACCAATAATGTTAAAAATATCATCAATTTTGTTCATTATAACTAAAATGCAACTGTCCAAAAACCAATAATGTTAAAAAACTCGTTAATTTTTTTCATTATGTCTAAAATACAACAGTCCAGAAACCAATGATGTTAAAAATCTCATCAATTTTATTAATTATTAAATGACTAGGAAACAAATTTATGTAAAAAATTATTCGGCAGCGAAATATTTTTGTAACCAAGAAAATTCTTGAAAAGCATTGTTTATTTGACAGAGATACTGCAGTATTTCTTTTTGAATACATTTCCGAAGGACGGAATCGGTATCAAAAATCTCCTCTTGAAACATAAACTTCAAGAATGAATGACACCAGCACTATTTTATTACCACTTCTGAATAATGCCATTATCAAATATGTTTGACAACAACAATTCCGGCGCATGTACAACACCCCCAAACCAAAACCCTTGGATGTCACGAACATAATATATGGTTTCATATATTTACAATATAAAAATTCCTCGATACCATAAAAATACGGATTTCCACCATTCTTTTTCGCGCCATTTTCTTAGAGTTTAGTGACAAAGAAAATGGAACGTTCTGCATTTTTTATGCGATAAATTTTGACGCCATATTCCTAAAATCAGACAAAAGCTTTCATCTTTTATGGATACATCAAAACGGTCTCGCGTTTTAGAAGAATCCCTGTGTGTTCCCAAAGAGGACTTCATAAAACTTCTTCTTGAAAAAAAAGAAAGAAGTTTTTCTGCTTGAAGAAGCCCTTTTTATGGTTTCTCAAACTGAGCCGTTTATCTTCGATTAGATTAACTGTGTAATTGGATTTACTGCGGAGGAACTTTTTATTTATTCTAAGCGTGAATGCGTGTAAGCTTCCTCCCCTAAAAATTCTTTTTTTTTTTTTTTTTTTTTCAGTGGGGAAATGTGTTTCAACTTCACACTTTTACTTACTTAACTTTATTTCGTATAGAATTCGATAGATTTTAAACTCCGTAGCAGAATAGTTAGTCCCTGAAAATATTTTAAGGAATTTACTAAAAATTCGTTAAATTTGATAAAATGTTTGGCATAAATAACTAACGAATTGATTTTTTTTTCACAATTTCTTAAAATTTTCCGTATTATTTATTGGGTTTCAAAGCTTCAATTTAGTATTAGTATAATTTTTTTAGTATCAGTATAATTCCTAACAAATAAAATTAATAAAATTGACGAGATTTTTAACATTGTTTCGGGACAATTGTATTTTAGTTATAATAAATAAGTGGTCAGCTAGGCTACGCTTAAAAGCTTCATTTTAGGAAGGAATATTTAAAAGAGCCATTCATTTATCTGTAAGGCCAGAGACCATTTTGGAATATGAAAAAGTCATTGATTTAATTTATCAGTATTTAGTTGAGTTTGTATGAATTGCCATAATAAATAAAATTAATAAATTGATGAGATTTTTAACATTATTAGTCTCTGGACAGTTGTATTTTAATTATAATAAATAAGTGGTCAGCTACACTCCATCACACAAATTTGACAGTAGACAAGCAGTAATATGGGTAGTGTATTACATGCAATTAGTGTTTCTTACTAATGAGAACAACCTGTCACTGAAATCTGATAGCAGATATTCGGTATCATGGATAATGAGACTTATGATATTAGCGAATGTGCGACTTCACAGGTCGAAACAACTATAGATTGAATATGGATTACACCAAGAGTTATTGCATCTTGATTGGGGATGGGCTATGAACTGAGAAATGTCTACTCCAATTTGAGTAGACTGAGAAGTGAGGGAAGCTGACCGCTCCCCTTCCTCTTGACGAATTTCCTTAAAGGGAAATTTTTGGAGAAGAAGTGAGTTCTGCGATGAGTCGACCAGAAGTGTTGTTTTTCTTTTTTTTTCAGAAGTGACTAAATAGGCCGGAGTTTCCGCCTGTTTTTTCAAAATGAACCCCTTGAGGTTTCGTTTATCACGCCGTGTGATAATTAAGGTCTTCCACAGACCAAGACATTAGATTCGACGTAGACTCGAGAACTTTGAAAAGTCTCCGACCTTGGAGGAAACTGTACTTGTGATTTAATCACGCACTTGTGAACAAATTTTATTTTTAATTTTACATTTATTTATGTAATAACCCAGAGTTTCATTATTTCTATATATTGTGCTTGCAAATAAAAATTAAAGTGTTCCCATGAACTTTAAATTGGATCACTTCTTGAAACCGTTATAATATAGGCCATTAATATAATAGGCGTCTAATATAGGCCGAGACGTTACACTACATTTAAAAGTTTATTGTTAGGAAGGAATATTTAAGAGGGCCATTTATTTATTTGTAATGTCAGAGACAATTTTTGCAATTACAAAGTCATTGTTTTAACTTATGCGCGTTTAGTTGAGCTTGCATAAATTGTCCTAACAAATGATCAACCAAGCTTTTTGATATTAATTGCCAAGATCGATAAAGTTAGTCAGGAACACACAAGCAAATCTAATTTTTAAAGAGCTTCTTTACAAAATTGCTTAATATAATAAGAGTAATATTTTGTTTTTTTCTAAGGAAATATTAATTTTGGTATTTTTTAATAACTTTGTAACGAGAAATGAAATAAAACCATTACTTCTGATCATTAATCATATTATATTGCCATGTTTAACACATTTAATTTGCATAAAAGTCTCACCACTTGCCTGTAAGGGTCACGTTATTACCACTTCTGTTATAATACAATATTTAAAAAAATTAATTTAACCGATCATGATTATAAATAGGTTTTATTTAATGAGTAGTATAAAATTAATTTTATCTCTTACTTTTTAAATATTAAATTATTTTGAATTTATAAAAATATTCTAATTATTTTCCATCGTAAAAATGCTAAAACGAATAAACATAACTGACAAAAAAATAAAAGAAATTATTAGTTTAAAAAAACTAAAAAACACGCTTTTAGAGTTAATCAAATTAAAAAGTAAAAAATAATTGTTAACATAAGAATAAAATGACTGACGAGAAAATGAATGCCACTGTTCTAAAAGCGTGGGGTGCTTTGTATGACATTTTTAAATTAACTCTGCATTTCGGAATGAAACTAGTGAATAATGTTTTAACGATGGATATCGAGCACCCCAAGCTTTTAGAACAGGGACATTCATTTTCTCGTCAGTCATTTTATTCTTATGTTAACAATTATTTTTCACTTTTTAATTTGATTAACTCTAAAAGCGTGTTTTTTTAGTTTTTTTAAACTATTAATTAATTTTTTACTTTTTAGTTTGATTAACTCTAAAAGCGTGATTTTTTAGTTTTTTTAAACTATTAATTTATTTTTTACTTTTTAGTTTGATTAACTCTAAAAGCGTGATTTTTTAGTTTTTTTAAACTATTAATTTATTTTTTACTTTTTAGTTTAACAAACAAACAAACAAACATTCAGGTGAAACTAATATTTATAATAGCGTATTAAAAAGAATCAACTGTTTTGTTTCCGAAAGATGCCTGTAAATGTTTCTTTGCAGCTTAAATAGTGTATATGAGGAGAAGCAGATCTCCAGGGGAAAAAGTCAGTTATATACATACATACAAACATACAGGTGAAGCTAATAAAAGCGTATTAAAAATAACGATGGAAATATAAATAAGGAAAACGATTTAGTAAAGTAATATCATATATACGCTGATTAATTCTCAAAAAGTAACGATTTTATTTCGTGTTAATAATAATTAATACACAGCAAACGGCAATCTATAAAGACATTTACAAGTTTATTACCCATAAAATAAATGAATATTGTTTTGGGGAGAGTAGGTCAGCGATATCCCGAACCACTTTCGACATTTCTTATCGGCTTATTTTTTAAATTTCTTTCACTAGCTATTCTTATTGATTTATTTAAATTTCTTTGACGTGCTTTGTTATAAAATCGTCCGGAAATCTGTAGTTTTATTTATTTGTTATAAAATCGTTTAGAATTCTGAGGTTTTATTATTTTTTTTTATTAAGTCGTTCGGAATTTTGTGGTTTTATTTATTTGTGTATTAAATCGTTTGGAATTCTGTAGTTTTATTTTTTTTTTTTTATTAAGTCGTTTGGAATTTTGTGGTTTTATTTATTTGTGTATTAAATCGTTTGGAATTCTGTAGTTTTATTATTTTTTTTTATTAAGTCGTTTGGAATTTTGTGGTTTTATTTATTTGTGTATTAAATCGTTTGGAATTCTGTAGTTTTATAATTTTTTTTTTATTAAGTCGTTTGGAATTTTGTGGTTTTATTTATTTGTGTATTAAATCGTTTGGAATTCTGTAGTTTTATAATTTTTTTTTATTAAGTCGTTTGGAATTTTGTGGTTTTATTTATTTGTGTATTAAATCGTTTGGAATTCTGTTGTTTCATTTTTTTTTTTATTAAATTCTTTGGAATGTTGTCTTATATTCATTTTTTATTAAATCATTTGGAATTCTGTTGTTTTATTTTTTTATTTATTAAATGGTTTGGAATTCTGTAGTTTTATATTTATTTTTTATTAAATCGTTTGGAATTATGTAGTTTTATTATTTTTTTTTATTAAGTCGTTTGGAATTTTGTGGTTTTATTTATTTGTGTATTAAATCGTTTAAAATTCTGTTGTTTCATTTTTTTTTTATTAAATTGTTTGGAATGTTGTCTTATATTCATTTTTTATTAAATCATTTGGAATTCTGTTGTTTTATTTTTTTATTTATTAAATCGTTTGGAATTCTGTAGTTTTATATTTATTTTTTATTAAATCGTTTGGAATTCTGTAGTTTTATTATTTTTTTTTTATTAAGTCGTTTGGAATTTTGTGGTTTTATTTATTTGTGTATTAAATCGTTTAAAATTCTGTTGTTTCATTTTTTTTTTATTAAATTGTTTGGAATGTTGTCTTATATTCATTTTTTATTAAATCATTTGGAATTCTGTTGTTTTATTTTTTTATTTATTAAATCGTTTGGAATTCTGTAGTTTTATATTTATTTTTTATTAAATCGTTTGGAATTCTGTAGTTTTATTATTTTTTTTTATTAAGTCGTTTGGAATTTTGTGGTTTTATTTATTTGTGTATTAAATCGTTTGGAATTCTGTTGTTTCATTTTTTTTTTATTAAATTGTTTGGAATGATGTCTTATATTCATTTTTTATTAAATCATTTGGAATTCTGTTGTTTTATTATTTTATTTATTAAATCGTTTGGAATTCTGTAGTTTTATATTTATTTCTTATTAAATCGTTTGGAATTCTGTAATATTCATTTATTTTTTATTAAGTCGTTTAGAATACTGTAGTATTTATTTATTTTTTAGTAAATCTGTTTTCTTTTTTCAGTTTTGAACGATAACTGACGAACATAATTTATTGCCTGCGTATGATTTATTGAAACTTTTTCTTTCTTTGTTTGTTTAATATTGTTGTTATGCGTTTTGTTTTTACATTAAATTCTAAATTTTATATGTAACTTGTATATCGGCCCAGCTGATTAAATTTTCTATATTTATTAATTTATTTCAGAAACATTAAAAAAAATTAATATTTAATGTTTTAAAAGGATTAAAGAATTTGACAATGATAATTAATCATTTAAAATTTAAATTAAATTATTTCAAATATTTCTCTATTTTATCAAATCAATTGATAACCCATAATGAAAAGATTTTAACAATTTTTCTATTAATATCTGGAAATATTTTTATCTGTTAGGATATATTTATCACGAAATAATATCTTTCATAATTTCTCAACTTTTAGGTGCATATTTCAGAAAATTTTGTAAAGTAAAAGTACATGGACAGTAAAAGAGAAAACTGAATGAATAAAACACGCAATACGTCACGAATTTTGAAACTTAAAACTTCAGAGAATTGGGGCGTTGAGGAATTCGTTCGAACAAGAATATTCCATCACTTTTAAAGAAAGTTTAAAAAAATAAATAAATAAGTCAAATAAACAACAAACTCGAAAACCTAAAAGAAGCAAATTCATCCTTTTAGCGTTTAAGGATAAAATATTCTACTTGTTTGGAAAAAGAAAAAAAAAGTCCTAGAAGAATTTCTGAACATAACTCTATAGTTCTGACGGTTGATCGGGAATTTAAAAAATGCAGCGCATCTTTGAATACTTTCGATTACTATTTTTAAAAAGGAAAGAAATTGTTTACATTTTTCCGGAACAGTTTAGTAAGAATCGACTGTATTTGTAAAAAAAGAAAATTCATGAATTAGTTATTTTTTTTTTTCGAAAAAGAATAAGAGTTTCGTGTTCTAAAGTCAGTGAAGATTCTTGGCGGAGGAATACAGTAAAAAAAGTAAATAGGGCATCAGAAAGTCAACATAAGATGCATTTAAAACAGCCAACGGCCGTACCATGCTGAATATACCGGTTCTCGTTAGATCACCGCATCATTGGGCGCGGTCAGTACTTGGGTGGGTGACCACCTGGGAACACTGCGTGCCGTTGGCAAATTTGGGACCTGAATGGCCGAGTGTCTAGCGCTCTGGCGCTCGGTGCCACAGGTTTCGGGTTCGAATCCCGGCGGTGCCATGGATGTTTGTAGTGGTTCGGAATCCACTTTAAGCCGTAGGTCCCGGTCTCCTATGACTGTAGGAGCGTCACGGAGCAAAAGTCAGGCTTCTACCTACGGGTGCTCCATCACAACAGAAGCTGCTTCCTTCCCCTTCAATCATGAGTACGTATGGGCTCGTGGGCTTGGCCAGCCATGTGGGATAAGAAACAACAAAACAACAACAAAACAGTGAAAATTAAAAACTCGATTTTAAACGCGAAATTCTACTAAATTATTGATTTTTCGAATTTTTATCAAGAATGAGCATGATGCCGTCCTGGTATAATCTCTCTGTCCTCCTGAAAAAGTGAGTGGCAAGAAAATAAGTAGAACAATAAATTATTATTTAAAACATTTTAATGTCCTCGCGCGCTAGGATAAACTTTCATTTCAAAAACTTTTGCATAAAATAAATGTAATATAATTTTGTACGTCATTTTAAATTATATGTGTAATAAAATTTATAACAAATATGTATTGCTCAAATAACAATTTGTTAATTTGGTTACATACCCTCTGTTTCATTCTGAATTATCTGGCTTATAAAAAGTAAACAGAGTATTTCAATTTAAAAAAAAAAAATGTTTTCTAAGTATCAGTTATGTTTATTAAAGTAAATTTGGCGCTCTCTTAGCATTATATATTCAAATCTCATTGTTAAGTAATAAAATTTATTCACACATGATAAATTGAAATCTATAAATGATTTCAATTTTTAAAAAAAATTATTACATTTTGTAAAGTATGTATTTTAATAGTTTTTTTTCCATAACTTAGATTTTTCAGTTTCTCTATTCTAAAGACAGGGAAGAATCTTGACGGATGAGTACAGTAAATAAAGTAAACAGGGCATCAGAAAGTCGACACAAGATGCATATGAAACTGTGAAAATTATAAACTCGATTTTAAAAGCGAAATTCGTCTAAATTATTGATTTTTTCGAATTTTTATCAAGAGTAAATATGATGTCGTCCTGGCTTTTTTTTAAAAAAAAACTCCCTGCAGTCCACAAAAAGTGCGTGGAAAGAAAAAAAGTATAGTATGGTAGATATATAAATTATTATTTAAAACAGACTAATCTCCTCGCTCGTTAGGATAAATTTTCATTTCAAAAATTTTTATGTAAAACAAGTAATATAAAAGAAAAATTTTAAGTCAATTCCTACTTTTTTTTTCACTATATTGCAGAAAGTCCTTTATAAATAAATTTCATTCATTTTTTTTAAGTTTATCTGGCGCCATCTATTGGTAGATATATGCAACTTAAATCTAAAAAATTTTTTAATTAATTAATTAAATTTAATTACTGAATTAATATTTGGAAAAACTGTATTAACGTCAAGTGTCATCCACTACAAGTTTAAAAAAATGTATTTGAACTTGAGTAGATGAACAAAAAGTATTTTATTAATGATTGAAAATTTGAACAAGATATATATAGGGAGAGTGTGAGCTAATAGAAGGAATTGAATAAACATTCATTTTGTACGTGATTTAAATTATATGCGTATTAAAATTTATATGAAATATGTATTGCTAATTGCTCAAATAATAATTTGCCAATATCAAGTCACGTGCCCTCTGTTTCATTCTAAACTGTCGGCCTTACAGAGAATAAATTCAGTTGAAAAGGAGTATTTTCTAAGGATCAGTTATATTGTTAAAGTTAATTTGGCAGATAACAAGATACATTCATTTTTTATTGATGAATTGAGTAATAAAATATATAAACACAAGATAAATTGAAATTCATAAATGATTTCAATTGTTTTTTTTAAATTTTATTTCATTTTGTAAAGCAGGTATTTTAATAAATTGTTTTTTATGATTTAGATTTTTCAATTTTTGTCTTTCAATAAGAGATTCATGAAAATGGAAATACGTCAGAAACTATATTGAGTTTTGGCTTGGTTTGTCACTTTACGGTCATTTTATATGCACTTTAGGCTAATTAGACCGGGATCTTCAGTTTAAAGTGGATTCGGAACCACTCACAAACACCCATGCCATCGCCATGATTCGAACATGAAGCCTGTTGTACCAAAGACCAGAGAGCTAGCTAATTGGCCATCTGGCCGCATCTTTAATTTGAACCTACCAGGTTGCGTATCGACTTTTATCAAACATAAATTCAGTTCAACTGATTTAGAAAAACTTAATGGTTCAATTTTCAAATTATTTTGAGAAAAAATGACGATGAAACACAATTAGAGAAGAATTATGTAATTATATCTGTTTAAAAATGGAATTATTGTGAAATTAAAGGAAATGATATGACTGCTCGGTTCCTAGATATGAGCACATCATTAAGAATATTACTGATACTCCCTACAAGTGCAGTTGGGATATTAATGTGACCTTAATGGGAATGATCCTTTTCTTAAACTACAATTTATAAGAAATTATTGACGTTAATCATTATAATTTATAAGTAAACTATCGTAAATTTGTTGATAATAGCTATAGAGAACCAACTATCTATGCAATACTCTAAAAGTTGATGAAGTATCTAAATTGAGTACTGTTAAATCTCAGAAAATAAATTTATACTTATGTTATAATATATTTTCCGATATTATTGCTTTCAAATATCGGTCATTTTGACTTAAAACTTTCTCAACTTGAACTCCTGAATATGCAGTACATCTAGGTTATCCTACGTGAACTATACGGTGACCAGCTACACCCCACCCACATTTTGACATAACAATTTTAATTTAACATACCCAAGGATTGTTTTTGGAGGAGTATTTTCTCCAGCCTCCGAAGAAGGACATTCCATCCTATGGATTTATCGAGCCCATACTCAGCTTATATACAGGTCCTTTTTTGAACACTTCAAGTTAATTAGACATGAATCTACAGTTTAATGTGGATTCCGAACCCCTCATAAACATCCATGTCACCGCCAGGATTCGAACATGAAGCACCAAAGGTTAGAGCACTTGTCAATTGGTCATCAGGCCGCTGCCTAAATACAGGAGCTTTCGGTTATGCTTCTCTTGTCAGTTTCCGTGCTTAGTTCGCAAATCTAACGAGCTATCCTCCGGTTGCTTCGGCCCACTTTTTAAAGATGCTGCCTTAAACAAAGCATTAAAATTTCATATAAAGTTACAGTTTGTTTTCGTTGTTTAAAAAAAGGTAAGGTAATTACTCTGATAATGTGATTGATGGATCAATTAGTAAAAGTTAGGGCCCGGATATGCATGAAGTCTTCATTCAGTGTCGTTTCATGTTGAAACTGAATTATTTCTTTAAATAATCATTCGAACTTTTTAGCTGCCATATTTATTGAAGTTTAGGCAATATTTAGATGAAATATTTATTAAAATTATGCAATATTCAGCTGCCATATTTATTAAAATTATGCAATATTCAGCTGCCATATTTATTAAAATTAGGCAATATTCAGCTGCCATATTTATTAAAATTAGGCAATATTTAGCTGCCATATTTATTAAAATTTGGCAAATATTAGGCAGTACTGTGCAACTGCAACACATAACACACAAAACAAAATTATATAACAAATAGTTACAAAATCCTCTTAAATGCCAGTTCATTTAAGGGTCCTTGTACTGCCTGGAACTATTCTCTCCACTCTCTGTGCGCGCCTTTTTTTTCTTTCTCCGTCTCCCATTATCGGTTCCAAAGTTGAACGGGTGAAAAAGAACATGTTAAGTCCAAAATTTAACGGGTAAGGGTCAATCCGTCCTTGAAAGGAAGATCCATCACCTTTGAATTCAAGGTTATAGCTTTTTGTGGGAATGCATGGTGGATCCTGACTAATATAATGTAATTGTGGTGATATCATAGCGTACAGAAAAGAATTTGAAAAATTACTTTCCATTTGCCTGTTGTAATGAAATAAAAAAAATTGAAAACTTGAATCGGGCAGTCCATAAATCTGTTTTCCTCTCTCACATTCCTAATCAAAACTCAACGTTTTTCACAATACTCTTTAAAGCACAAGTCATTAAGGTTTGGTTTGTCGCTCTATGGTCATCTTGTGCACACGAGGGCTAAACGAACCGGGACCTACAGTTTAACGTGGATTTCGAACCACTACAAACATCCATGGTACCGTCAGGACTCGAAACCTGTGGTACCGAGCGCCAGAGAGCTAGCCACTCGGCCACCAGGCCCCCCTAAGTCATCAAGGAATCAAAACCCTCAGTCTTTTACGTGCAGATTACTTCTGAACCATCATTATTGCTTCTAAATGAATGCAAATAGAAACGAATCCTAAAAAATGGAATTTCATTTAATATTAAAAAATATATATTTAAAAAAAGGATAATTATATAAATAAATATTTCATTTCATTCACTATATATTTAACAATACGTGATTTGTACGTAACTATTGAAAATTTAAAATGTTACAATAATTTTTTGCACCACATGAAATTGAAAAAGTAGCTCATGTAATGAGAAAAACATTTGTGGTTTTATTTTATTTATTTATTTCCTAATTTTTTGAATCAAAAGAAATAAAAGAAAAATTCGCTTCCAAACCGAAAAACTTCCTGTAGCTTCACATATGACGATTTCGCAATCTTCCGCTGGTGCTGAAGAACACTTGTCTTTTTCTAACTTCTTTTACTTTTAACACGAGCCACCTGCGATTAAACTTCTTTTTTGATGTACCTACTTCTTTGATTTACAGTAAAATCCCAACATCCTAAATACATGTGACCCAAATATATAATTTTATTCTTTGTTGTCCAGTAGTCACCAGAACATTTAGCATCTGTTCATCTTTCACTTGGATCTTTCAAAACATCCGCATAAGAGTACAGAGTTTAGAATAAACTCATTCAACAATCCTTTTAATTCCCATTACGTAACTCATCGATTGTTAATTTGCTGAAAGTCAAAGAACTTATTTCTTTTCAGAATTTATAATTTACATAATTTAATTTTAACATATAAAATATTGTTCAATAGCATTAAAATGTATGAGTTGTAAAACACAGAAATTTCTGTTTTAAAATTGAAAAAATTGAATAAAGAAAAGGATGAAAGCGAAACACATCTCATGCTCTGTTGTTCAAGATTTATTAATTTTTAGAAGTATGTACTAGTGTTGTAATTCATTCAATAAGAGTAAATCTCCGAATATAAATGACGGTTGCCCCAAAACCTTAACTATGCGAACAGCATTAAAAAGGAACATCACAAAACTGCAGAAAAATTTAATGCGTTCGAGCGGTGTTTTCGCCATGAACTAATGCTTTAAACAGTACTGATGAGTAAAAATTTTTTGAACGAATTCAAATAACGGTAATCACAAAGCCTTAACTATGTCGGAAAGAAAATAATTATTTGATAATCAAATTAAGTTATTAAGTAAAAAATCGTTTTTGTTGTTTGTGTCTTATTTTCATGGTGGCAACAAAATAAAAATTATTTATATCTTGTATCATTGGCAGACATATATTATAAAAACAATCTCGGAATAATCAATATATATATAATATATAATAATATGTATATATATATATATAATTCTTCTGTACATGTGTTCGTCACTGAACTCCTTCTAAGCGGCTGGAACGATTTTGATGATATTTTGTGTGTGTTTGAATGGGTCTCTGGATGATTTGCATTCACAATTGGACCCGCTAGGTGGCGCTGCAATCGGGTTCTTCTGTATGTGTGCTTGTCGCTAAGCTCCTATTAAACGGCTAAATCAACTTCTATACCATTCAACCAATTGCTATGAAAATTGGTAATGATAAGTATTCGAGTATGAAAAATAGGTTCGCGCTATCCACATTATTGTTACTTGCCACCAGAGGATGCTGCAGCATTTCATCTTATATACAGTTCAAACGATATCCAGGAAAATTAGGGGAATATCAGCAGCAACACTGTCACCATAATACAAAATGTTTCGGTAAGCTCATGATAAGTAGCAGCATAATATAACAGAAATATAGAAACACTAGAAAATAGTAGCGAACATACAAAACAATGCATAGAAACCCATCCAAAGATGCACAGTACATGGGTATCTCACTCGAAGATCAATACGAGCGAGGTTGGAATGGGATTTTTTTTCCGCACGACGGGATTCATTTCCTGTCTGCGATAGAAAACCAGCCAGGATAACTTGGCCAGGATTTTCCGCATCTATCCGTCTCCGTCTTTTCCTTTGCATTTCAGGGAGTGATTCGATGCGCTCTTCACTCCGCAAACCTATTGCACCCCCACCGTGGAAATGATATCAGTGCTTGAGAAAAAGGATAGGGAGCTATACAGCCCTCCCCCAAAATAAAAGAAATAGATTTGAATTATATTTTATACATATCTATGTATTTATTTATTCCGTCTATTTATTTATTTTTTATATTTACAGTACAAGTACAGTTTTCTACTTAGAACTTGGTTCCATTCTTATATCTCACGTAAGTGTTTTCTTTCTTTCTGTCCATAGTCCATCAGATATTTTCAGAAGGGGTTTTCAATTATAGAAGCCTCAAACATGCCGCAGAGGGGAATAGTTGAATTATTCCTTAGGGAAGTATTATTAGGGGTAACTGCTCCACGTCTGATTTTCGCAAGAGAGAAAATCTAGAAAATTAACAACAAGCAGCCTGATTTGCGATACGAACCACTTTATTCCCTACCTGACAGTGGCAGCGTGTACCGCTGGTGAGCATTAGGGCGAAGGTTCAATCCGCTGACGACAATTTTGTAGACACTGTTTCAAAAACGAGGAGCATCGATGTCATTTGTGGTGTTCAACATCTTGCCTCGTGAGTCGGACTGCCTGATGGGATTTTTTCACGTTTTCTTCCATACGATACGCAAATGGGGAATAGTTCCCTCTAAAAATCTTGTCGGAAGGCACTTCCCTCTTTTTCTGAGAGACTCGTGCCAAGTAATATTTCTACCTACGGGTGCTCCATCACAACATTTTTGACGGTAACTTGCATAAGCTACCGTGTGTATTTGTTAGGTCACTTTATACTTTTCGTCATTGTCATCATTTTTCGCAATATCCCCATGGTGGAGCAAAGTGGTTTGCCCACTGGCAGATTTCGAGACAAGAGATGTTTTCTTTTTACTTTATAGAATACTACTACTACACTGCACCACACTATACCACACCACATTACTGTGCCTAGAGCTGAGTTGCCCCTATACAGTTTGGGAAGGATGTGGGTGAAAAGTATGACTGGGCTCCGTGACGCTCTGCAGTCATATGAGACCGAGATCTACGATTTAAAGTGTATTCGAACCACTATAAACATCCATAGCACCGCGGACTCGAACCCGTAACCTGTGGCACCGAGCGTCAGAGCGCTAGACATTCGTCCGTCAGATCCACTTTATACTAATACTTGAAGAAAATGTTTTGATTAAGCATTAAATTAAAGTCTCTGTGATGCTTTCTACAATTTCTACCTTTGATTTTTGCTTTGAATAAAAATAGTAATCTGGCAACCCTATTGCTACCTACTACTTCAGTTTTCTTTATTTACTTTTGTTGTTAACTTGTGCTGATACTGATTATACAACATGAACGAACTTGAATGTGGCGTGTGTATCTAGTGTGTGGCGCACGGTATTACAGGTTACGGATTCGAGTCCCGGTGTGGCATAGATGTTTATAGTGGTTCGGATTCCACTTTTAGCCGTAAGTCCCGGTCTAATATGACTTTTGGGCGTAAGGCTGACAACCCTACCCTGTAAAAAAGTCAACGTCACGGAGCCAAGTCAGACTTCTACCTACGGGTGCTCCATCACAACAGAATCTGCCTCCTTTCAATTCCACCATGAGACCACATATGTTCATGGACTTGATCTATATGCCTACCAACTGGAATAAGTAACAACAACAACAACATGAATGCACACACACACAAAAGAACTGATAAAAAATTTGTAAAGTGGTGCTCAAGTAAAGATAATGGCAGATCAGAAAGAGACTGCGAAGATGGAATTTAGAGAAGAACTGTTGGAGTAACATTTATTAAAAGTAAGTAAATATTTAATTTAATAATTTTAAAATACTATTTTTGCGATTTTTTCCCCTTCGATCTTGGAAATTTTATTAGCATTGGAATTTTTTTTTTATTTTTTTATTATATATATATAAAAATTGGGTTTCGATGTAAATCAAATTGGAAACCCTTTTCTTGACTACCATTACCACAAGAAAAACAAAAAACAAAAACACCCCACTTCTATAAGATACAAATAACCCATTCATTAAGTCAGATGCAATCCAAATCCAGTACCACCCTTTGCACGACCACCATCCGTTTCCATTATGATGCACAATGCATCGCCCACCGTTAAGGGTATTCTCTCCAGAAATAAGATTATGTCTGGAGCATACGAAATGCCCCACCAGATTACTGGAGGCGAGGATGAAGGAAAAATTTTTCACCCCCCAACTCATCCCCTCGTTCTCCCTTCCCCCTTGATGTCATAAAAAAAGAATGCAGTTCGGGACATGGGAGAAGAAAGGCAAGTCCGTTGATAATTCGATTGTTCGTAGATTCCGGAAGTAGGGTGATCAGAATTAAGTATGACAAAAAATTCTTTTATTTGTTTGCGATAGATGGCGCCAATTACGAATTTGAAAGAAAGGGGTGTTTTTTCTTTCGATTCAAATGAATTTGAATGAGGTTTTCAGAAATGAAAGGAGTCAAGTAATGTATTTATTAAATGTAATTTTTATTAGGTTAATTTACATTCGAAATTTCTATTTTAGAGAAAAAGTAGCTGTCGCTACTTTACCCAAAGTTTCAAGATTATTTTCACATTTACATGAGAATGTAGAAATAACTAATGAGCATTTTCAGAACTTTTTCTGTAATACGATTTTTTTATGAATTTTTATTAGAAAGCAATATATTCTTCAATAAACGATTTTTAACAAAAAAACAATTTAAGAAAATTTTGTTTTAATTTATTTTTTTTTTAAATTATTGGATCCATAAATATAACGTTCAGTCAGAAAAGTTATATTGGTCCATGAAGCTAAAAGATGCACATACAGGGTAATTTTTGTTTTCTTTAATTTTTACGAAACGAAATTTTTAAGATGTAAAACAATATTGGATAAATATTTTATATTCTATATGTTTTGTATATATACCTAAACCGCATTGAAGCTTTGTTTGGCATAACTTTTATTAATCCAAAAACTCAATGCAGTTATTTATTGAATTTTAATTTCATTAGTTATTTATTTATGCTTTGCAACCATGTTTCCTCCTACACACTGGCAAGAAAACTCCTGGCAATTTTTGCATATTTTCAGCATATTTGCAGAAATTTCGGAATTTTTGGAATATTTGCAAGTATATTTCAATGTGAAAAATATACAATAAGGACATTGCTGATTTATGTGTCCGTCTGTAGATGAGTGGGCTATATTAGTCTTGTCGTATAATTCACTACATGAAACACTATGTGGTGGGCAGGTTGGACAACCCTATTATAACTGGGTTTGGTTGGGTTGTAATACTTGAGGGACAAATTGGAGAACTCGCAGCTTTATTTACACACACATAACACCACACACATAAAACCACACACATAAAACTAAAGACATACAATATTTCACACATTTAAAGACATATGATTATAGATTAGTCGAAGGATTCCACTTCTAAGCCGAAAGCCCGATACTCAGCTACGCGCAAGATGAGCGAAATATATTTACTCTCGGGATGAGAGACTATAACCTAAACGTTTTTCCTCTAGGGAGAGAGTCTGGAGACCAACTGATCATTTCTCCTGAAAACCAAAGAATGGTGCTCGGTTACAACAATAAAATATTTGTCTTCTTATTACACTTTAACATTATAATCAAAATTAATCATTATTAAATAAAGAAAACAACTAGAAAAAAATTAACATTCTGATCATTTTTCATTCCTGATTTCAAATGAATTTGAATGAGAACTTTGAAAGCGTCAAAATAGATTAAGTTATCTCTGTTAAATGGAATTTTTATCAAGTTCCTTTTTCAATGGAAACTTCTAAATTGGAGAAAAGGTAACAATCCCTACCTTACCCCGAACAAAAAAAACCCCATAAGTTACAAGTTTATATTCGCAATTATAAGCAGTCTACAATTTCAGAATTTTCTTTCTATAATAAGATCTCTTTTCGTTGTTTTAATTTTGTTTTTGTCTCTTTTAACAAATATAATAGTTAAATTTCTTAGAACATTTTTTTTAAAACTTTTTTTCCTTTCTTCTCGTATAATTACATCTAGAGAAAGTTTGAATGTATTAATTGTAATGTACTAACTGTTGTAATACAATGTTGGCTATTAAAATTGCAATACCATGAAAGAAGCATGAAATGTTCATGAACGGCAGAGCACATAATATACAAATGCGTTGGAAAATATAACCCATGGAAATATTCCAAGTAAATGAAGCCCCACCTAGAAGCTATTCAAAGCGATACAAATGGGATGGAAAGAAACGATGGCACATGTTATAGAAAAAGAACTCACATAGAATTAATCACAAATTTTGTTCAAAAGAGTATCCACCAACTATAACATGTTTTATAGTAATGATAATACCAACATCAACTCCTGGGTGACGAATTAACATTATTATATGCAGAGCCAATTGATATGTTGGCTAATTGGCTCTACATTTGTGATATATAAATATATATATATATATATTCATATTCGATTTGATATATATATATATACATTAGTAGTATTCCTGATAATGCTCAATATCAACCCTTGGGAGACGATTTAACATTATTATGCTTATTATATATATATATATATATATATATATATGTAGAGTTAGCCGCTTGGAAAAGACGCATCCCAGCCGAAACCCCAATTTATGTAGACTTACACCGGTTTCAACTGATGCATCCCGGCCGAACCTACAGTTTTGCTAGACTTCTCTACCAGTCCAACAGTGGCTGTACTTTTGCAGTGGGTGTCTAGGGGTGTATTTCCAAACCGAAATAAAGAAGCGTTGGTTTTCTCTCAACAACACATATTTAATTAATATATTTACATTAATATTTACAGAAAGTATATATATATTCACAACCATTTTCTACCGCTGCTTGACGCAGCGCGTTGCAGTTTTCGCCATCTCCCCCGCGTTTCTCTCTCGCGCTCAACTAACGGGGCTTTTCCCTTCTTCCAGGGCCAGAGTTCAAGGTCCAATACCGCCACTACATGGCAAAAGGTTGGTGTGAAAAGCACATAGTCCGTGATGTGTTTCCATCAGGTGCTTAGCATAGAAACAAATCCTACATATATATATAATGTGTGTGTTAGTATTTATGATTTGGTATATTTAAATTAATATTGATGGAAGTATAGAAAGGGGCCTGACAGTAGAGTGACTAGCGCTCTGGCTCTCGATGTTCTGGGTTCGAGTCACGGCGGTGCCATGGATGTTTGTAGTGGTTAAGATTTCCACTTTAAATCGTAGGTCCTGGTCTACTATGAATGTAAGAGCTAACAACAATCGTAAATCGGCTAACAACCCTATCTGGTAAAAATAATACAGCTCCTGTCTCGAAATTTGCAGGTAGACAGATGGCATTAGCCCACCGAGGGGTTGTTGCGCCAATGAAGAAGAAGAAAAAAGTAGAAAATCTATACAATCCTGCGGTCACTATACGCTTAACCTAATGAATGTAATAAAAAAAAACCAACACTTTTGTGTGACAAGAATTGGCCAGATATTTAATGTTTGGGATTTGCTGTACGTTATTTTATTTTTTAACGAGTTACACGATAATTAACTTATACGATTAAAGTCCAGACAATTATGTCAATTACGTCAGCTTTGTTAATTACAAAATAATTGCCGTAATTTTCACTACTAACTTCTGTATATATCAAATAATAATAAACGATATCAGGTTGTTTTTTGATTTTGAAAGTTCACTGCTAATTTTTTTTTCTTTTTTTTTAATTTTACATTTAAAAAAAGTTAGTTAGTACAACTTATAATCGTCAATGTGTACGGTGATAAGAACACATACGGTAATTTTAATAAAAATTTAACTTTTTTACAAATCTTGACTATATAATGCATTACAATATAACTATTTCTTTGCATCATGATAGATGCAGAAAAAAAAACATTTTCCCCAGGCATGTTTATTAAGAAGTTGAAAGATTCTCGACTAAAAACAATTTATACTCAGTTTTGAACTGAGTTTCTCTAAAAATAAAAATAAATATTGAAAAAATTAATAAATAAATGTAAGGTCAATGTAAATGTTAGATCATATATGGGTGTGGTCTTAATTCAGGTTTGTTTCATGGTTGAAACTAAATCATTTCTCAAATTAAAAACGTGATGTTTAGGTGCCATATTTAATAAAGTTTTCTAAGACAGCACTGCACAACTGCAACATATAACACACAAAACAAAATTATATAACAAATATTTACAAAATCATCTTAAAAGCCAGTTCGTTTAATTGTATTTGTACTCTCCGTACTGCCTGGAATTCTTCACTCGACTCTGCACACTCCCTTTCTTCTTTCTCCCTCTCCCATTATCGGTTCCAAAGTCTAACAATCGAAAAAAACGTCCAAAGTCTAACTTAAGGAACAACCCGTCCTTGAAAGGAAGATCTATCAACTTTGAGTTCAAGATTATAAGTTTTTGTGGGCATGCATGGTGGTTTCTTACTGTCAAATGTCAAATGTAATTATTTTCCTTTTTAATAGCTTTCTTTTTTTTTCAGTTCCTTCTATTAGCTCACACTCTCCCTATATATATCTTGTTCAAATTTTCAATCGTTCATAAAATACTTTTTATTCATCCACTCACGTTCAAGTACATTTTTTTTTTGAACTTGTAGTGGATGACACTGGATGTTAATACAGTTTTTTCAAATATTCATTCAGTAATTAAATTTAATTAATTGATTTTAGTTTTTTTTAGATTTAAGTTGCATATATCTACCAAGAGATAGCGCCAGATAAACTTAAAAAAATGAATGAACATTATTTATAAAGTACTTTTCTGCAATATATTAAAAAAAAAAGTAGGAATTGACTTTAAAAAAATTGTTTTTTATATTACTTGTTACAATATATTATAAATATGAATAAAATAAAATGGTTAAATAACTTTCATAGGTTTTTTTTATATATGCTCCATCCATAAGTCATGTAAATCATTGTGGACAGTAAAAATATTATCTAACTGTCCTTTACTAACATATCCCTCTTTGCTTTCAGCATTCAAATTTTAAATGCACGCACCTATGTTTAATTCAGTCACTGAAGCCTATCATAATCGGAAGAGCACATTTCAACTTCAACTTTCCCAAACATTTACACATAAATCCTCCCAGTGTACATATCCCTGAAACAGGTGAGCACTCCAACACCTTGTTCGCAAAACTCTCGTAAAGTGACCTGCCTGGAATGCCGTCTGATAGGGCGACACCCAATTACGCGTCTTAGCGGCGAGGAGGCCATTTAGCCGAAAGTCATTACCGGGTCTCGATAACTCCGGGGCGGCTTTTATTCCTGGCCATTTGTCAGCGTCGCGCGACGGGGCGCGTAATTGGGGAGAGGGCTGCGGTTTCAATTAATCAGCCATTTAGATATGAATCTGGGGAGGAAATATTAGAGGAGTAAATGGCGAATGCTGGTATCTTGGGAGGTACCTTGGGGAGGTATCTTGGGAAGGAAGGTCGCAAGTGGTAGGAGTGCGTCTTGGAAACCAATATTAGCCTACTAGAATGATGCTTTTATAACATGAACACCTTCGAAAATCCATTTTTTTTACAAAGCAACATTCGTTAACTGTTAATATTTTTTTACAAAGCAGCATTCGTTAATTGTTGATTTTTTTTACACAGCAGCATTCATTTATTGTTGATTTTTTTTAACTGTTGATTATTTTTACAAAGCAGCATTAATGAAGTGTTGATCTTTTTTTTACAAAGCAGCATTTGTTCACTGTTTATTTTTAGCTTCTTCGAAATGGCCACTGAAGGACTGAATAATATAAAACAAAAATAACTTTAGGATAATAATAGGAATTATTCCCAAAAAATAGTTGAGTGATCGAGGTCTTTCAAATAGGGAGATTAGATTATGAACCGTGTTATTGTTTGGAGGAGCCCTGACAGTAAAACATTGCTGGTATTTTCTATGAATCTAAATATTTGATTTTTCACTGAAATAGAAAAACTGGCGGATTCGTTGTAGACACTGTTTCAATACACGAGGAGACTCAATGGTGTGTGTGATGCTCAGCATCTTGTCAGCCGGACTAACTGGTGGGAGTTTTCCGGAGGTTTTTTTCTCTACGATACGAAAATGTAGGGTATTTCCTTCTATAAGTTCACCTGGAAAGCACTACCCTCCTTCTTCAGCGACACGGAGCCAAGACAGACTTCTACCTATGGGCGCTCCATCACAAAAGCTTCTCCTTTCCCTCGATCCATGAGTAGATTACTTATGGGATATCCGACACTTACTGCAGGTCACTGCGGATGAGACGCACAACAATAGGAAAACTCAATAAGTTTATTTATTGAATGAAGAACTTCCATATATCATAGTTATCTCCAAAGTATCCTCTATAAACTTATGAAGAAAGCGGAAAAAAGTTGTGACTGTTTCAAACTCTTCAGCTTTTCAGCGGCCACCCTGTACTTTTTTTCATATCTTCAATTTAATATCTGAATTTTTGCTAACGAATTTTTGGCCCCATGGTCCCACGTGTGTTAGTGGTATTTTTCGGAATTGGCTTTCAGGACAGCTCGAATTCGCATCCGCAGGTGGCATCACTGCCTTCAGAAACTAGGTAACTCGATGGGCAACGTGTAAAAGCGTCTAGCATCGACAGTCAGGCTGATTATTTGGAATTTTCCAAGTTGTCTTTCGTATTGCGGAACAATTATCCATAACTGCGTAACCCGAGGGCAATGCTCTCCTTTCGTCACCCATTGGTTGTTTGTGGGACAGGCACGTCCATGTAAGGAGGGAACGATCACGTGAACAGGTGCCGAAAGAACCTTGTTTGAATTCGCTGGTAGTATCCGTTGCAGTTTACAGCTTTCAGACACAAGAAAACAAGACGTTTCTCTCAGGTTGCCTGATGAGAAATTTCCATGTTCTTTTTCCATACATCTTGTAAATGCGAGGTAGTTATTGCTGTGCCCAAAAAGTAAGACCAATTTTAATTTTTTTCAAAAAATCTTTATTTGTTCTTCCAAATTTATTTCATCGTCTTCAAAGTAATTCCCTCCGGACACAATGCACTTATGGCAAATTTTTTCCCTAATCCTCAATGCATGCTAAAAAGTCATCGGCTGGGATGGCCTTCAAAGCGCGTGGCAATTCACGCTGAATCTCTTCAATCGACTCAAAACGGTGTCACAGGAGTGGTCTTTTGAGTTTAGGGAATAGCCAGAAGTCGCACGGTGTGAATACGGTGGTTGTGGAACGATATGGCTTCCATTTTTGGCGAAAAAGTCACGAAGAATAAATGCAGTGTGAGCTGGCGTATTATCGTGATGCAAAACACTAAGTGTTGTCTTTCCATAAATGTGGCCTCTTTTTGCTAATAGCTTCACACAAACGACGCATAACACTCAAATAATATTCCTTGTTGACAATTTGGCCCGGCGGAAGGAATTCAGAATGCATCACACCACGGTAATCGAAGTACTGAAACTCGAATTAATGAATTTTTTTGTAATGAAACTTTAGATATACTATAATATATTTTTTAAATATATACTGTATTCTTCCCTTGAAAAGGCTACTAGAGATATCGGAATTGTAACTAGAGGCGCCAATTTTCAGAGATTTGTACAGTTACTGGCGTACACTAATGGCATCGATATTATTGGTAAAAGTAGACTGGCGATTGTGGAGACTTTCAACCAGAAACATTGGATTAACTATGAATGAGGGGAAAACAAAATTTATGGCCGTAACAAGTAGAGCATATGTTTCCCTCCCACTGCAGGTAAACTCTTATACGCTCGAGAGCGAAGACCAGTTTACGTATCTCGGTACTATAATTTCCAATGATAATAATATTAATCCCGAAAATGACAACAGGCTATCTGAGGCTAATAGATGCTACCATTGCTTAAAGAATTTATTGAAGTCCAAAAAAATATTTGCACAACTCTCATCAGACCTATCATATTGTATATCAATGCATGCTGACCATTAACAAAAGCAGACGAAGACAGAATTTAAATTTTTGAAAGAAAATTACTTCGAAATATTTTTGATCCAGTCAGAGAGAATGATAGATGGAGAATTTTATTTAACCATGAAATCTATAGAAAATATAAGCAACCCAATATTGCCAGAGTCATCAAATCTCTTCGCATCAGATGATTTGGGCAGAGTGGTGGTAATACGAGCCCTTTTAAAAAAGGGACTTCTGAAAATGTAAAGAGTACCAGGAAAAGAGGTAGACTTCGCACAAGATGGATAGACTGCGTAGAAGCAGATCTCAAGACACTAAAAATCAATCGTTGGCGCACTGTGGCGCCTGATCGGATCTGTTGGAGGAAGATTATTGAGACAGCCTTGACTTGTAACAAGCTGTTATGCAAGTAAAGAATAAAGAAGTAATAATATGTCTTGTATTATATAAATAGTCAGGATGGTTATTAGAAATAAAACATTGCCAAATTTTTTTATTAAACTTATCAAAATTCAAATCAGAGAAGGAAACACTCCTGCACGTGCAAAAATTTTCTCTTAGTTGACTTCCTCAATATGCAGTTCAAAATTTATTGCATCCGCGCCAATGAGAGAATGGTGATGTTACAATTTACTAACGAAAGGCGCAAATATTACGTAGACATATTATTTCTTAGACGAACAGGATACTAAGTCATCGTAAATGATACTGCATTTAAGTAATCAGTACTAGCATTGTTTATTAACAAAGATTTGAATGAAATCTAATATATTTTGTGATAGTCAAATATATGTTTTTGTCGAATTCAAAACTGGTAACAGAAATTTTATAAAGCCTTTCTTTGTTAATTATTATTTATGAATAGAATTTTCTTTAATATTTCGGATTTAATCCTTTGATGTTCCATTGTACATATGTTGGATTCCATTGTATTTATGTTGGATTGTACATTTCTTTTTTTTTTATCCTTTGACCTTTTCCTTGACGGCCATCCTTATAGGAGATTTATCTTCCGGGAATTTTTGATTAAGTATGTTTATATTCATTGATAGATCAATTGAAATGAGATATTTAGTATTATTGAATAATGAACAGCCGAAGAACTAATTCATTAATTCATTTATATTTTATTATTATTAATTCATTTTCTCGACTCGTGGCTCAGTGGCAACGTGCGCCGCTGGTGAGCATTAGGGTGGAGGTTTAAACCCAGGCGGTTTTGTTGTAAACACTGTTTAAAAAAATGGGACGACTCAATGGTGTTTGTGATGTTCACACCTAAATCTTTATACAACTTGCCTTGTGAGTCGGACTACCTGGTGGGAGTTTCTCCCATACGATGCGCAAATTCAGGGTAGTTCCTGATAAAAGTCCTGCCGTTAGGCATTCCCCTCCTTCTTCAGCGACACGGAGTCAAGTCAGACTTCTACCTACATGTACTCCAACGCAACAGAAGCTATACTCTTCCTGCATCCATGAGAAATACGACAAAAACAACATTAATTCATTTTATTTGTTTTCATATTTAATTTTTGTGTTTTTCTTATTTACACTTTGTAACCTTGCTTCCGAATACCAAGAGTGTCCCCTGTGGTGCTCGGGAGAAATGGCCAGTTGGCGTACAGACTCTCACCCGGAAAAGAAGTATATTTCTCGCACCCTGCGCATATCCGAGTTTCGACATAGAAATTCGGCATAGTCCTTCCCCGAATCTCTACTACTGTGTCCAAAAAGTAAAACCAATTTTCAGTTTAAATTTTCCTGCCATATAGAATTTCAATTTTTTTTTTCTTCTTTTTTTTAAGTTGTTGGCACTGTCCTTGACATCTGTGAGAAATTTCACGTCAAAATATTCATTAGTCTTTGAATTACGCTTGGCTTTGTGAGACGCTAAAACTCATTCCGGCGATTTTTGAATTGTCTAAATTAATTGAGCAAAGAACTTGCATTAAATTTTGTTTGCGGAATAAATATTCGTGTGCGGAAGCGTATAGAATGTTGCAGAAGGCATTCGGTGAGCATTCCTATATCGGAAAGAAATGTTTACAAGTGGTATAAACAGTTCAAAGAAGGCAGAGAACGCGTTGAAGACGAAGAGCCCTCTGGCCGACCATCCACCTCAACCGACGAAGCTCAAGTCCAAACAATTAAAGATTTGATGCCTGCAAACCGTCGATTTACAATTAGAGACCTTGCTGATGATGTTGGAATTTCAAAAGTATCTGTCAATTTGAGTGTTATACGTCGTTTACGGAAGCTTATTCGCAAAAAGAGGCAACATTTATGGAAAGAAAACTCATGGTTTTGCATCACGATAATGCGTCAGCTCACACTGCATTGATTCGTCGTGACTTTTTTCGCCAAAAATGAAACCCATATAGTTCTACAACCGCCGTATTCATAATGTGCGACTTCTGGTTATTCCCGTTTTGAGTCGATTGAAGAGATTCAACGTGAATCGACGCGTGCTTTGAAGGCCGTCCCTGCGGATGACTTTTTAGCTTGCATTGAGGATTGGAAAAAAAAATTGGCATAAGTGCATTGTGTCCGGAGAGGATTACTTTGAAGGCGATGAAATAAATTTGGAAGAATAAAAAAAGAATTTTTGAAAAAAATTAAAGTTGGCCTTACTTTTTGGGCACTGTAGTAATTATCGGTCTTTAAATGTGTTACATATTGTATGTCTCTAATTATACGTGTGTGGCGTTTGTCTCTGTGTAAACAAAGCTGTGAGTTCTCCAATATGCATTTCAAGTATCTCAACCCAAGCACACCCAGTTACAGTTTGGTTGCTCAACCTGCGCACTACATTTATGTTTAGTTGTCTGTAGAATAATGTATGTTTGAATTAAATGATCACAGTTAAAACCGACGCTAACAAGTATTTGGGAAAGAAAAAGTTATCCAACTAAATTCTGAAGTACATTAATGCTCCTCCGCTTAGCGCCGTCTCAGTCTGGTAGTATTTGGTATTCCCTGAAATCGCACGCGATATAGATATTAGTGAGTTTTTTATTTATTTTTTGAAAAAAATACAATATCATGAATAGTGTAGAAAACATAAATCTTTCCTGGAATGAGTTGACCAATAAATGTTTGGAAGGAGTATGGAAAAATGTATATCAGGAAGTTTTTCTCGGGATTCTCCATGGATTCTCTTGTGCCGGAAGGATGTTGGCACAATAGAATCCATTGTTGATGGAATTGTCAAGCCAGCTACCGAAATGTGTTGAATATTAAAAATGCACAGGGAATTGAAGAATTATTGCAAGTTAGGAAGTAGTTTAACAACAAGGGTACTAAGATGATGGATAACCACTATAATGGAACATTTTATATAAAATGATTTAAATTTTGGACGCAAGTTCAAGGGTAAGACGAAATGTCATTGATGCGACTACTTGTTGAACGAAATAAGAAAAGGCAAACTACGTTAGGTAACTTCTTCACAAAAAATAAAAACAAAAAAAAATGTCAAATGAGTTAAACCATTTCTTATTACAAACATAATTTTTTTTTCAATTCATTTCTATTAGCTCACATTCTCCCTATATATATCTTGTTCAAATTTTCAATCGCTCATAAAATACTTTTTATTCATCCACTCATGTTCAAATACATTTTTTTTTGAACTTGTAGTGGATGACACTGGATGTTAATACAGTTTTTTCAAATATTAATTCATTCATTAAATTTAATTAATTAATTTTAGTTTTTTTTTAGACTTAAATTGCATATATCTGCCAATAGATGGCTCCAGATAAACTTAAAAAAATGAATGAAAATTATTTATAAAGGACTTTCTGCAATAGAGTGAAAAAAAAGTAGGAATTGATTAGATAGATAGATTTTTTTATATTGCTTGTTATTTTCATGAATGCTTTCTGAAAATAAATCGATCTCAGCAATAAATAAATCTATCATTAATATAATAAAAAAATATTTGAACATTAATTGTTACAAAATAGAGCTGATAAGTTTTCTTATTCTTTGTTCTGCTTCACTTATATGGTTTACCGTGTTAAGATGACCTCGTTTAACTCTATTTCATTTAGTTGATAGAACGTATCCCCTGCGTTAAGCAAAGTCTTTAATGTAAAATAAGAAATATAAATATAAATAACGAAATATTTTGAATGCCTTAATTTATGTATTTTGAATTGTTCCAATATTAAAATAAATTGGTCATTTTTTCTTTCTCAAAACTCTTGCCATGGTCAATTCATACTTCATATGTATACACTGAAGTGACAAAAGTCATGGAATACCTCTTAATATCGTGTCGGCCCTCCTTTCGCCCGGCGAAGTGCAGCAACTCGACGTGGCATGGACTCAACAAGTCGTTGGAAGTCTTCTGCAGGAATATTGAGTCTCAATAGGCCTCCATAATTGTGAAAGCGTTGATGGTGCAGGATTTTGGGCACGAACAGACCTCTCGATGATGTCCCATAAATGCTCGATGGGATTCATGTCGGGCGATCTAGGTGGCCAGATCTTTCGTTGGAATTGTCCAGAATGTTCTTCAAACCAATCGCGAACAGTTGTGGCCCGGTGACATGGCGCATTGTCATCCATAAAAATCCAATCGTTGTTTGGGTACATGAAGTCCATGAATGGCTGCAAGTGATCTCCAAGTACCTGAACATAAGCATTTCCAGTCAATGTTCGGTCCCGTCGCACCAGAGGACCAAGTCCATGCCATGAAAAAACAGCCCACACCATTACGGAGCCACCACCAGCTTGAACAGTGCCTTGCTGACAGTTTGGGTCCATGGCTTCGTGGGGTCTGCGCCACACTCGAACCCTACCATCAGCTCTTTCCAACTGAAATCGTGACTCATCGGACCAGGCCACGGTTTTCCATTCATCTAGGGACCAACCGATATGCTCACTTGCCCATGAGAGTCGCTGCAAGCGATGTCGTTCTGTCAGTAAAGGCACTCGAGTCGGTCTTCTGCTGGAATAGCCCAAGAAAGCCAAATTTATCCGCACAGTTCTAACAGACAAGTCCCTTGTACGTCCCACATTGATTTCTGCGGTTATTTGACGCAGTGTTGCTTGTCTGTTAGAATTTACGACTCTTTGCAGACGTCGCCGGTCTCGGTCGTTAAGTGCAGGCGGTCGACCACTGCGCTGTTCATGGTGGTATGTTATGCCTGAAATTTCATACTCTCGGCACACTCTTGACACAGTGGATCTGGGAATGTTGAATTCCCTAACGATTTCCGAAATGGCATGACCCATGCGTCTAGCTCCAACTAACATTCCGCGTTCAAAGTCTGTTAATTCCCGTCGTGCGGTCATCATCACGTCAAAACCTCTTCACATGAATAACTTGAACAGAAATGAAAGCTCTGCGAAAGCACTGCGCATTTATACCTGTTCTACGCGATGCTACTGCCATCTGAAAATTTGCATATTGCTATCCCATGACTTTTGTCACTTCAGTGTATCTCAGTGAAGAATATTATGTACTTTTAATATTTAAATTTCATATTAAAATCTAGTTAAGACATCAGTTTTGTTATGTCATAATTTTTTTTTTACCATAGTCATAGTTTTGTTATGTCATAATCTTTTTTTAACCATAATCATAGTTTTTTTATGTCATAACCATTTTTTTTTACCATTGTCATAGTTTTGTTACGTCATAATATTTTTTTCACCATAGTCATAGTTATGTTATAATATTTTTTTTTTTACCATAGTCATAGTTTTGTTGCCTGGATTTGTAATAAAAGTTATATAAATAAAAATCTCCTCGATATAAAATAAATATCGATATGATTGTTACTTCTATGTAGGCTTCTACCTCTCCGATAAACTGTAAAATACACATTATAAATTATGCAAATTAACGTTTTATTCACAATTCCCTTAAAATGTGCCAAAAAATCAAAAGTAATCTTATTTATGGATAGTGAAACAATGGAAAATATCTACTAATACTAAGTTATATTTATGTAGTTTTAAAATTTGCTTTGAAAGTTGTTGTATCACATAACTTTTTTTTATTTCCTTCTCGCAAATAATTTAAATAATCGCCCAACTACCACTGTATTATGTTAAACTTTAAATCCTTGAAATAGAGTCCGAGTCGTGGGTGAATGGTAACGTGCTCCACTGGTGAGCGTTAGGGCTGAGGTTCAATTCGCTAGCGGCGTTTTTGTAGAAACTGTTTCAAAAAACGAGGAGACTCGATAGCGTTTGTTAATGTTCAGCCTCTTGCCTGGTTCGTCAAACTACCTGGTGATAGTTTTCCGGTTTTTTTCTCCCATACGATAAGCAAATGCTGGTAATTCCCACTCAAAGTCCTCCCAGAAGGCACTGCCATCCTTCTTCAGCGACACGGAGTCAAGTCAGACTTCTACCAACGTGTACTCAATCACAACATAAGTTCCCCTCTCTCTTTCCATTCATAAGTAGACTAATTAGGTGTCCGTCCCGAGGTGCCGAACATTGAGGATTAGTTCGCGTTTGTGTTGTTTAGCATCTTGCTTCGTTAGACAGACTACTTAGTGGGAGTTTTAAGGGTTTTCTCTCATACGATTAGCAAATAGGGGTAGTGTCCCCTAAAAGTCCTCCCGGAAAGAATTGCACTCTTCCTTCCACGACTCGGAGTCATTCTACCTATGCAGGGGGGGGGGCGAAAAAGAAAGGAAAGGGGTTAGAAAGGAAGCCATCACAACAGAAGTTCCCCTTTCCCTCCATCCATGAATAGACTACTCATGGAATGTCCGTCCCTCGTTGCAGGACTCTGAGGAGTAGTCCCAACAACAACAACCTTGAAATACGTTCCTAAAACTAATTCTAAATTGGTTAAAAATGACTTCTGATTATGAGATGCGTATTATAACTCTTCATCAAAATAAAATTACTAGTCTAACAGGCTACAGGTTACTATTTAAATCAGGTATGAGTTGTATGTATTAAATAAAATTGCTTTTGGGGCCTGATGGCCGAGTGACTAGCGCTCTGGCGCTCGGTACCACAGCTTTAGGGTTCGAGTTCCGGCGGTGCCAAGGATGATTGTAGTGGTTCGGAATTCACTTTAAACCGTAGGGCCCAATCTAACATGATCGTAGAGCGTTGCGGAGGTATTGTTACTCAGCGTCCGTAGCTTATCTTCAAGCTACACGCACCTCCTGGGTAATACAAAGTGAGTAACATCGGTGCAGCATTTGCCTTAAGGCATAATAGACAAATGTTTAAGTGTTTGCCAGCTGCATTAGAGAAAAAAAAATAAAATTGCTTTTAAAACATCTTATATTCATTCAACATAACAAATAAATAATCTCCAACACCTCTGTGAAAAGAATAAGACCCGTCTTTTACGAATTTCTCTATACGCAGAGTCAAATTTAGCTATTTTCCCGAAAGATTCAAATGCGACGGGAACCAGCAGGCAGAAAAACCAAACGCGGGTTTCTGAAGGTCGCTAGACACTTGTCACACTATGAGTTATGTTGACTTCAAATTGTAAACACTTATGCGTTATTTGTTTTATTGTTACTCAATGCATGAAATGGCTTGAATGAAATGATGTTTTTTAATGGTCGCTTTTTAATTGGAGCTGCTACAATAACAAATAGTTTGTTATCGTAAAATTATAATCGACATTGGATGACAAGATTAAAGGTTGACAATAAGGAAAATTGTCGGAGGAAAGATAAGCTGAAAATAAGAAAGTTGAATTGTGAAGCAATATATTTGTATTCAATATTCTACAATTGATGAGTAACAAATGATTTCTTATAATTTGACTTTTAAATAAAGAATAATTATTGATTAAACACACGTTTTTATTAAATTGTAATGTAATATTGTAGTGTGCGTCGTTTGTTTGTTTGTGCAAATGGATCTGGGTTTGGTCGAGTTGAGACACAAATTTAAGAACACACAGATTTATTTATAAACACGTAAAAACGGCGCGCGTACAATAATTAACAAACACATTAGCATATTTAAACACATCTAATTAAAGATTTGTGGAAGGATTCCACTTCTAGCCTGTAAATAAAGTTACTCAGGTACGCGCTGGATTGCGAAATATACTTCCTCTCAGGATCAGAGTTTGTAGGCCAATAAATACACAGATTTGCGCTAAATATTATTTCTCTCTTATATTATTTCTCAGATTTGCGCTAAATATTATTTTCTTCTAAACTTAATATTATTTATAATATTAAGTTTAACATAAAAGGTGGGCTGAAAAGTCTATAGGCTGACACATAGATGGCGATACTAGTATAAAATCCATATGACTTTTAGTTAGCCCTAATCTTCAAAAGGCACGTGTATAAATTTGACAGTTGTTGCACTATAATTATGTGAGGTATAGCATTTTTAGTGAAATTATAGCATTTTTAGTGTCATCACGTGCAGTCCACTCGGCTGACTGTCGATTGGACTCCGGTGTGAAATGATGGAGCCATATTTCATCCATTGTCACATATCGACGCAAAAATTCGGGTTTATTACGATTGAGCAGCTCCAAACACTGCTTAGAATCATCAATTCGTTGTTGGTTTTTGGTCGATTGCGAGCTCGAGCGGCACCCACTTTGAACAGAGCTTTCGCATATCCAAATATTCATTCACGATATGTCCAACACGTTCCTTTGATATCTTTAGGGTCTCAGCTGTCTCAATCAACTTCACTTTCAATCAGAAATTATTTTGTGAACTTTTTTGATGTTTCCGTCGGTAACAGCCTCATTTATATACCGCGTGCATCATCCTCGGTGCTCATTTCGCCTCGTTTAAATTTAGCAAACCACTTTTCTACGGTTGATTTTCCTGGTGCAAAGTCCGAATAATGTTTATCAAGCCAAGCCTTGATTTCAATAGTATTTTTTTTTTGCCCAGAAAAAGCGATGCTTTATTAACACACGAAATTCCTTTTTATCCATTTTTTCAAACTAACAAAAGTTGCTTCACTAAAAATGCTATAACTCACATACTAATAGTGCAACAGCTGTCAAATTTATACACGTGTCCTTTGAAGGTTAGGGCTCACTAAAAATCATATGGATTTATTACTAGTAGCGCCATATATGTGTCAGCCTACGGACTTGTCAGCCCAACTGTTATCTAGCTGCAATTTCAATTCATTGTAAAATTTTGCAAAAAAAAAAAGAGAAGAAATAAACAACTAAAAGCTCGTTAGTATAACGCAAATAAAGTTTTCCAGAAAAAAATTCCATTTATTATTTTTTCACGTATATTAATTACTATTTTACTTTTAATTTTTCAATTCCTACTATTAATTCACACTCTCCCTATATATATTTATATATCTTGTTCAAATTTTCGATCGTTAATAAAATACTTTTTATTCATCCATTCAAGTTCAAATACATTTTTTGAACTTGTAGTGGATGGCATTTGATGCTAATACAGCTTTTTTCAAATATTGATTCATTAATTAAATTTAATTAAATAAGTTTAGTTTTATATGGGAGGAAAAAATTTCTCTTTTATAAGATATTTAGCAGGATATAAATTTAGGAATAAATACCGTCGATGGCGAAGCGTGTAGATCGCTTCTGGGTTCTAGTTTGAGTCAAGGAGGAAACAAAATAGAAAATGAAACATCTGAATAAATTAGAGATGAAAAGTGTGTATGTGAGAGAGAGAAAGTGTTTGGGATAGAGAGAGAATTTCTTCTTACTTAAAAAATGAATGAAAATTATTTATAAAACACTTTCTGCAATAGAGTGAGAAAAAAATAGGAATTGACTTAAAATTTTTTTTTACATTACTTGTTGCCATTGTAAATTAAGGAAAGAACTAATTAATTAAATATATTAATTTTTATGTGATTAACAAGAAATAATAGTAATAAAAAATGCATTCAAAAGTGAAAACGATTAAAGCTGAAGAAAAAATTATTCTTTAAAAATAGAATCGCATTGTAAAATGTTAAAAAAAAAAATAAACAAATTAATTGATTTTTGACTAACGTATATTAATGATGGAGATGCTAAAAATAATAAATAAAAATAATTCCTTACAAAATGTTGTTTTCTTAAATAGAGAACTATCTTCTAAGTAAATAAACGCAATTATTAAGCATCAAATTATTAGTAATAATTATTAATAAATCTATTTACACTTTGAATTATAGAAAATTAAAAAAATATAAATAACAAATATAATTGGGGAATATTTGTAATAAACATTTATAATTGAGAAACACTTGTAATAAACATTTATAATTGGTAAAAAATGTCAATAATTTATTTATTTACTTAATCTTTTTCTGAATATGCATACTTGTAGGTAACAGAAATATATTATTTAATAATACTTATTAACTTTTATACAATGACGAAAGCTACTTATAGGAAAAAACTTATTTTGAATGGTACTCCATTCTTGTAGATTTTATCTTCTATGCGGATTGTTTTTTTTGAGGGAAGTTGAATGATTTTTTTTAGGAATTTGAAATGCATAAAAAAAAGTGAAGCAATATGGAGATTAACTAAATGTTTAAAAACTATCAAATATTGAAGATGAAAAAACTAAAATTGATGAAAAAAAATTATCTATCGCAATATGTTGTTTCTTTATATGAAAAATTCTAATAAAATAAGTAAATTTATAAAATAGTTATTTAATTGTAAGCTTAGTAAATCTATGTCCTACCGAATTAATTAAAATATAAAAATAAATAAATAGTTTAAAAAAACTAAAAAACACGCTTTTAGAGTTAATCAAACTAAAAAGTAAAAAATAATTTAACATAAGAATAAAATGACTGACGAGAAAAAGAATGCCACTGTTCTAAAAGCGTGGGGTGCTCGATATCAATCGTTATAATTTTTCACTAGTTTCATTCCGAAATGCAGAGTTAATTTAAAAATGTCATACAAAGCACCCCACGCTTTTAGAACAGTGACATTCTTTTTCTCGTCAGTCATTTTATTCTTATGTTAAATTATTTTTTACTTTTTAGTTTGATTAACTCTAAAAGCGTGTTTTTTAGTTTTTTTTTAAACTATTTATTTATTTTGTAC
Source organism: Caerostris darwini (assembly GCA_021605075.1). Taxonomy (NCBI): domain Eukaryota; kingdom Metazoa; phylum Arthropoda; class Arachnida; order Araneae; family Araneidae; genus Caerostris; species Caerostris darwini. The sequence goes on along the minus strand of BPLQ01013604.1, from coordinate 96,123 downwards.
TTTTTAGTTTGATTAACTCTAAAAGCATATTTTTTAGTGTTTTTCAACTATAATATTTAAATGAGGTCCCGGTATGGAGAAGTGGAACTATAGTTCTTACAATAATGTAATTGTGAGTAAAACAAAGGCTATCGCTTAAAGTAAGGCAAAATCGAGCCCAAAGTGTCAGTTACAAACAAACAAACATACAGGTGAAACTAATATAAAAGCGTATTAAAAAGAATCAACTGTTTTCTTTCTGAAAGATGCCTGTAAATGTTTCTTTGCAGCTTAAATAGTGTATATGAGGAGAAGCAGATCTCCAGGGGAAAAAGTCAGTTACATACATACATACAAACATACAAACATACAGGTGAAACTAATAAAAGCGTATTAAAAAGCATTAATTTTACAGATGAACATATACTAATGTAATCTCTATAAAGCATAAAGCTAACAAATTGATAAATGTTAAACTTTTTTATTTTTTTATTTTATTACTGTAAAAAGGAGAAACATTTCATTATTAAAAAACAGTAATATTAATTTTTATATAATAACGAGTAGAAATTGCAGGGTATTAATTTTAAAAACTCTCATAAATTGCAAAATAGCAATAGAAAATATTTAACCAAAATACCAACATCTATTTATAACCTATTTCTTGTTAGCAAAAATAGTAGAAGAGAATACTGCAAAACTAATTATCAAAATGAATTGTTATTTTCCTGAATTATTAGAATTCGAATAACAAAAATAAGCATATATGACATTGCAAAGAATAAATTATATACATTTACAGTCATACATCGTCATGCAAAAAAATGTGAACTTTTAATCGAGGTTATATTTTAGCAAGTAGTATTTTGGGAACTAAAATTATTGATAAAGGGGAAATTCCCAAATGGGATTGGGGATTGATTCCCAAAGTGGGCGATACCACTTTATGAGGGCAGTGGCTTCAGAGTGCATTGGGGGGGGGAATATTGTAATTTAAAAGTTTATAATTGCATTTCATCATCATTTTTAGGGAAACGTGGGTTTAATGCTGTTTCAAATTTATCCAGAAAAAAATGAAACCAATTGTAAATAATGAATTGCAAGGATATAAAAATACTGATGATAAAAATAATTTGTTGATAACAGGAGTTCATTTTTCTCAGAAGGTTCAGGATCATTTTGGATGAACGATTTATTTTGACGAACGAATAATTTTTTTATTATTTTTCGTTATCTTAATTTTCTGTGTATAATGCAAATATTAAAATGGTTGATTTGACTAAATAATTTTATAATTTCCAAGGGTATTATTTGTAACATCATTATTTACTATGTTATACTACACAAATTTTTTATTAAATATTTCTGTTTGTTTTTTTAGAGAAAGATAAATTTCCAGGAAGGCGTTGAGTTTTCTTTTCTTCTTTTAACTGGATGAGGGTGGGGCATATAAGTATGGGAACTAATGGGTTATTTGTTTTATTTTATTTCTTATTTGTTTATTGATTTTATTTGCTATTTGTTTATTTATTATCCATAAGATTATGGGTATTGTTTTCGAGAGTGAAGTTTTTCGTTTCCTTGAAAAATTTTTTTGTTTTTGACTACTTTCAACGTTTCTTATTTGTTAATTTTTTAAAAATTTCTTTCACGAGCTATTTTTGTTGCTCTATTTAAATTTCTTTCATAAGCTATCCTTATTGCTCTATTTAAATTTCTTTCATAAGCTATCCTTATTGCTCTATTTAAATTTCTTTCATAAGCTATCCTTATTGCTCTATTTAAATTTCTTTCATAAGCTATCCTTATTGCTCTATTTAAATTTCTTTCATAAGCTATCCTTATTGCTCTATTTAAATTTCTTTCATAAGCTATCCTTATTGCTCTATTTAAATTTCTTTCATAAGCTATCCTTATTGCTCTATTTAAATTTCTTTCATAAGCTATCCTTATTGCTCTATTTAAATTTCTTTCATAAGCTATCCTTATTGCTCTATTTAAATTTCTTTCATAAGCTATCCTTATTGCTCTATTTAAATTTCTTTCATAAGCTATCCTTATTGCTCTATTTAAATTTCTTTCATAAGCTATCCTTAATTTAAATTTCTTTCATAAGCTATCCTTATTGCTCTATTTAAATTTCTTTCATAAGCTATCCTTATTGCTCTATTTAAATTTCTTTCATAAGCTATCCTTATTGCTCTATTTAAATTTCTTTCATAAGCTATCCTTATTGCTCTATTTAAATTTCTTTCATAAGCTATCCTTATTGCTCTATTTAAATTTCTTTCATAAGCTATCCTTATTGCTCTATTTAAATTTCTTTCATAAGCTATCCTTATTGCTCTATTTAAATTTCTTTCATAAGCTATCCTTATTGCTCTATTTAAATTTCTTTCATAAGCTATCCTTATTGCTCTATTTAAATTTCTTTCATAAGCTATCCTTATTGCTCTATTTAAATTTCTTTCATAAGCTATTCTTATTGCTCTATTTAAATTTCTTTCATAAGCTATCCTTATTGCTCTATTTAAATTTTTTTCACGAGCTATTCTTATTGGTTTATTTTTTTTTTCGAGAGTTAATGATATATAATCAAATCTGTTGTCAAAGATCGTCTGGAGAAAACAAAGACAATTTTATTTCAAACTAAAAATGAGATTGTTCAAGAAAAGAAAATCGTTTTGTATTCTATACTTTTTTATTTTTTAAGATTGCTGTTCTTTGCTTTGCTCTTACGTTAAATTCTAAATTTTATGAGTAACTTGCATATTGGCCCAACTGATTATTTTTTTATCTTTATTTTTGTTTTATTTTCATCATTGTTAACTTTCTTAGCAAAGACTATTTGGAGAAAAGAATATAGAAATAAATTCTTTCATGACGATGAGAGATTTTTCTCCAAAATTCCAATTTTCTAACTTGAGAGTAGGTTATCAATGATTAGAAGAATATCTTGATATATCAATGATAAGAAGTACAGCCGTATGATAGAGTTTAAGAACTACATGGCGATAAGTAGTTCTACGATTTTCAGGGCTCAAGGATTAGAAGGGTTTATTCTGGGTTCAGGAAATTTGTGGCAACATTTCCAGGAAGCTAGAAGTCCAGTATACTGGTAGTGCATAATATTTTAGAGAATTTTTTTATCGCATTTTAAGTATCAGGCTTTAAAATTTCCTTCTTTTTTTTTTGCATTATGTTAGGAATAATTACAATAAAAACATTTAGTAGGCGCTTTTTATTTATCATTCTTTTCTTATAATCATTTACATACTATATTTTTTATCAATTTTAGATTGAAATCTAGAATACTGCACCCCTGAGAAAGTCGCCAATCTTGCAACGCGGAATATTTCGCCAATTTCTTTAGGGTTAAAATATTGTAATTAGAGGAATTCGAAACTTCTTCTTTTTCCGAACAATATAATGATTATTTTATTGTTACGTGGAACGCTATTTGCAGAATTTTTATTTATAGTAAATAAGAACAAAAATATATATTCTTTTAAGTAATTATTCCGATAAATTATTGGTTATTCCGGTGTTGTTCTAATAATACGAAACAAGAAAAACGATTTTTTTTTTATATTAATAACTTATATTTGACTATCAAACAATTGTTTTCTTTTGTTTATATTTGATTATCAAACAATTGTTTTTGTTGACATAGTTAAGATTTTGTGGCAACGGTTATTTGAATTTACGCTGAAAATTGTAACTTTTTAATTTTAGAACGTCAGTTCACGGAAGAAAAAGGTTCTTGGAACGTATTAAATTTTTCTGTGGTTTTGTGATGTTGTTTTTGTTCTTGTTTTCTTCATACAGTTAATATGACTATGCAAGGACAGATTTTAGTGGGCAATAAAAACATAATTTTCGCCTTCAACAAAGGATAAATCAGAATAAAATGTAAGTTATTCTCTGATACTTCTTTTTTTATTAATATTGTTTAATAGCGATAACATTAATAGTTAAAGCGATAACATTTGGCGTAAAACAAATAATTAAAACTTTGACATAATAATGGTAAAATTTTTGTGATAAAGAGATATAATTTGGCTTAAAGGCGATTTTGGCATAGCTGTGCTAAATTTTGGCAATAAAGCAGGAAATTTTGGCGTAAAAACAATTTAGAAATAAAATTTTCCTTAGTGAAAATTTTTTTTGATAAAGCGATAAATTTTCGCGAAAAAGCTTTCCAGGAAAAAAGTTTTGACAGGATACTATAATATTTGGTGTTAAAGCGATAAAATTTCATGTAAAAGCAATTTAAGGAATAAAATTTGACGTAATAGCTGTTTGGCTACTATTATTGTCCTAATAGCGATTTTTAGCGATGATATTTGGCGGAATAGCGTTTTACAACAACACAGAATTTCTGCAGCCAGTTTGTTTGTTTACTTGGCGATTTGGCATCCTAGTGATGGATTTTGGAGTAATATCGTTTTACTGTGAAAACTTACTGTTGCATTCTTTATTATTTTTACTTGGCATCCTGGCGATGCATTTGGCACAAAGTGTACAGGATTCTAGATTTTTACTCAATTTTAATATTGTTTTTACATTCTTATAAAAATTGTTCTTCTTATTGTAATAATTTTAAATATTTATTTTAAAAAATTATATTATATAAGGATAAAAGATTAACAAAAATAAATTATAAAAAACAATTTTCAAAATGCACTAACATACACACACACACAAATGTCTTATGCTACTCTACAAGAACAGAAAAATTTATTTTGAATGAGCATAGATTATTCTAAGTGAAGAGAAAACTAACTGAGAATACTTTTTGGAATAATCTACTTATGAAGAATTAAAGAAAAAAGTTATAAGGAGAATTAAAGCAAACAAAAGTTATAAGAACTTAAACAGGAGAGAAAAAAAAAAGAGTTCAGAAACATAAAAGCGTCGATTGAGAAATCTGATTAACACTGTCTTTAACAACTTCAATGAAAAAAGGAGAAAGAAGTGAATAGTTAAAATAAAGGTTAAAGTTCATTTCCCAGTCGATATACTCAAACATCTTCGGCATTTATCATTCGACGGAAAAAAAATGTTATTTTATTATGAATGAAAACTAATATTCACAAAAAAAGGGGTCGCGATGAATTCAATTTGTTTAAGTGCGTATCGTTTGCAAGAAAAATAAATAATTTTCGAAAAAAGTAAATCACTCTTCCTATGATGGAGGAAGTTAAAAATATTTTATAAGTTCATTTTTATTTAAAAGACTTCAATAAATGTCGAACCTGCGCATCCATTTGAACAGGGATGGCCAACCCGCGGCCCGCCTTGAATATTTTCCCAGCCCGTGAGCTTTATCACACTTTTATGTAGTAGTTCGGAATCCACTTTGAACAGTAGGTTCCGGTCTGTTTAGCCCTCGTGTGCACAAGATCACCGTAGAGCTGTAAACCAAACCAAACTATAAAACATTTCAACATTACAAAATTCGAATTTAGAAATGTTTTTATTATAATATCTAATTTAATTTGATTTATTTATCTCATACAAACACAGAAGCGGCCTGATGGCCAATTGGCTTTGGTACCACAGACTTCAGAATCGAATCCTGGCTGTGGCATGGAAATTCGTTAGTGGTTCGGAATCCACATTAAATTGTATAGGTCCCTGTCTAGTTAGCCTAAAGTGTGCACAAAATGACCGTAGAATGACAAACCAAACCAAAGTATACAACCACGGAATCTAAAATTTGGCGGAAAAAAGAAATAGCATTTGTTTTCGAACTTATGTTATACAAAATAAGAAAAGTCATTAATTCAGAAATACGAAAAGCAAAATAGGACTGGTAGGGTGCTCTTGCAGCGCGTAGGAGGAAGCACGGTTACAATATTAAAAAAAAAGCAATTTAAAATTATCAGCTCAAAATTTGGGAATTGGAAACAACTTTTTTTTATGAAGTTAACGATGCAAAGCACATGATTCACAATATTCGCTTTAGTGTCTCTATTACAGCACACGAATTCTGAAAACACCACCTAAGTCGCCGGATTTAAATCCATTAGAACACATCTGGAAAACTGGTGGCTTAGATAATGAAAACTTTACTTTAAAACTAAAACTAAAAAAAAATAATTGAAGAATAAAGAAACATTTATGCAGAAGTTACAAAAGGAACTAATGAATTCTATGTACAATCATTTAAAAACTGTCGTGGTTGCTGCAAGATCTCCTACTAAGCTTTAATTGATTGAAATACTACAATGTTTACTAATATAATAGAAATTTTTTCTTAATTGTAGGAAAATTTTCGTGAAATAACTTTTTTGTTACTTTTTAGTTATTGATTTTTCTCAAAAAATGTATGTTCTTAAAATATTTAATATAATTTTGTTAGGTAAATATTATTGATATTATTCAAAAATTCCCATTCTGAAATATTAATTTTTATTAATGGATAGACTAATATGTTATTCGAATCCGTAAGTCTACAAAGATTTTTGGTTGCCACTGTATGTTTTTACAACTGAAATTCAATGAAATTAAAAAAAAAATATTCATACAAGATATTATGAAATCAATGCTAATCTGAATGTATTAAATATAATTACTTATTGTACATATAATTATATTTTTATTATATTGATTATACAAATACTAAAATAATTAAGCAACTCTTTAAAAGATTACAAATAAAATGAAATCTACATTTTAAATTTTCTAATTCTTTAATGATATCATATCTATACGACAACTGATTACATATGTATAATTTATCAGATAATAGATAACAGATTAATCTGTAAGAGTATTTATTGATTTATTAATTTTTAATTAATTTTATAATTAAGCTTTGCGTCTTATTACTGGGGCAATGAAATTCACCCCAGTTGATTACATGTTGTTGTGTACAAATAACAGACTTCTTACTCTAATAATTGAAGAACGTGCCCTGTTGTTATGGGAGAAAATAATAAGATTGTATGTCCTTGTGGCTGTCCTCTTGCTGTTGTTGTGTCGTTGTCCTCTGGTTGTATGTCCTTGTGGGATCATGCCACTACTGAGACTGAGCGTAATTCAAAGACTCGGAGAGGCTTTGTACAGCGGGTTGCTGATTTGATTTCTCACTACTTTGGTGCCACCAATCGACTTTGGAGCTTAACAATTTTTATTGCTTCGTAACCCCATCGAAGCAATATATTTTCTATCCTCTTCGTCTGGAGTCAAAGTGTGTTAAAAGCAGAGGACAATGATAAAATTTTAAAATAAGTGACATACGAAACTATAAATACTCTCTACCCTATCTAACATTGACTCAGGGTTTATACGGATGGCTCTAGATCAAGTGATTGTGTTAACGTTGTAGCCAGTGTTCATTGTGAACTGTTCTCATTTTACACCTCTGTTGGTGCTCTCGTGTCAACTTCCGACGGTTGAAATCTATGTTATCCGTTTGATTCCTATTCAACTACAGAGCTAATCAGAAACTTTCTTTAAATGATGTTTCTATTTGATTCGAGAGCTATAAACTTCCATGTAAGATTTCATGGGAAGTCTTCAGGCTGTAGACTTCCCATGTTCCTCTCGATCTAAAGATATTTATGACTGTGTTAACTTTCTAGCATGGCAATTAAAATAAAACAGTCGTCTTTCAGTAGATCCCGGCACACTGAAGAATAGAATGAAACGAGGCCGCTGATTTCCTAGCAAAAAAGGAAACCTCTGTTTTACACCTAAATAACTACACCTAACCAGGAGTTGACCTATAATTAAAAATATCCTTAGGTACTCCTTCTTTGAGGTTGCTGCCGCTAGAGACTGTCACAAAACTTGATACGATCCTATTCATGATATCCCTGAATGGCCTAGAAGGAAAATTGGTGGCATTGCTAAGCTTTTCTCTGGTCACGATTTCTCCGCAAGCACCTTTACAAAATTAAACAGGCTCCTGACCCTCTTTGACATTTTTTATTATTTTATAATTATAAATATATTTATCTTTTGTATGACGAAAAATTTTTTAACCCGATGTCGAGTTTGCGCTTCGTATCCGCAACGCCTCAGATGATTGCGTTTCATTTAGTAACTAATTATTACTATTTCTTTAAATATGATTGTCACTAATACGGATTTTCAAAATAAATTGATAGAAAAATTTAATTTATTTAGTTATTTTCTTTTTTTTTTGGCATACCTAAATTAAATATAATGAAAAGGCAAAAAAACGACTAAATTGTTGAAAGCTGTGTCTGGATTTTTACTTAATATTTCCAACTAATTGTGCAATCAATAATCTAAGTTGAAATCTTGCATAAATTTTTTTAAGAAAACAAATAGTACATGGAAAATAAAACACGGGACTTCCATATCACGTTTCTAATTATACTCATATGCATTAAATTGTGTTTATAAATTTACTTAATATAAAAGATCGTAACATTTGCATATTATCAATAAGTATTACCATGGTTCATCAAAAGGCATTAAAGAATTTGAGCTAAGATACATCGTTATTACCATGACTAGCAAGTTATAAAAGATTTTACTTAAGACCTTACTTAAGATTTTAATTATTTTTTCTGAAACAGCATCTTTTTTTAAGAATCTTACATAATGTTTTAATGTGTTTATACAATTTTGTTAATCTCGTGCATTTCTTTGATGAAGAGATTGATATTTTGTCTTCCTTTTCTGTAATTTCTTCCTTAAATTACCACAAAAACATATTTACGTCAAACGCCAACAGAACTCATTCGTCACTTTCTGAAAGAAATTAACTAAAGCATTATATTAGAAAATGTTAAGCACAAATATGTTAGCTAAAGATTCAAGCGGCAAACTAAATATTAATCAATTAACTGGAAAACCTGCCAAAAGGAAAATAATTATTTTGTTCGCCAAATGCACGAAATTGTTATCTCTTCAAGGATTACTTCTAGCTTTGATGTCTGGAATTTTCTATGCGTTAAGTGCTTACTTTGTTAAAGATCTGAACAATTTATCCGCCGGACAAATTGCTGTATACCGTTCCTGCTTTCTATTTGCAGTTACCCTTCCTCAAGCTATTAAATTAAAAAAGAACATATTTGGAGAAAAAGGAGATCGCCTACAGTTGTTTGTTGCTGGAGTGGCTGGTACATTCAATTTGATCCTTAGCTATTTCGCCTTCAAGTATCTCCCTCTCGGAGTTGGATCAGTCACGACGAACTGCTCCCCCTTCATAACCACAATAGCTTCCAGAATATTTCTTAAAGAACCATGTGGTGTCATGCAAAGTATAACCGTTGCCCTTACTTTTTTAGGCATATTCCTTAACAGCGGAGTTCCTGAGTTGTTGAATGGAGATCACATAGAATTGTCCAGCTTGTATCTGTACGGTTTCATGGCAGGTATAAGCTGCTCACTTTGTGCTTCAGGTCGGTATTTTGTGATACGAAAGCTAAACCACATTCCTCATACATTGTTTAATTTCAACTATGCATGTGTGTCAGTTGTATTGACAATCTTGTTCACTATAGAGTTTGAATCCTTCAGTGTCTTGCAATGCGGATATCAAGGGCTCAGTATTATTTCCATGGGAGTCGCCAGTTACATAGGGCAAACATTATTAACAAAAGCATTGCAATGTGAAAACGCTGGACCTGTAACTACTGCAAAAGCAGCTACGGAAATTTTCGGCAACTTCTTGTTCCAAATTATTGTGTTTCACGATGTTCCCGATGGATACAGCACAGCCGGATCTTGTTTAATAGTTTTCTGTATTATTTTTGTTGGTATGCAAAAGTGGATTGACTCTTCATCTGACGATTCGATACAAAAGAAGTACTTTAAATGGATAATTATGTGAAAAATGGCAGTCACTTAACCATTATCAATGTTTTTGAAAATTAGAAGGAGACATCCAATTTTCATAGCACAGTTAGAAGGAGTTTGAGGCATATTTTAACGTAGTATGCGATATGTTTCATAAATAGGTTACTCCGCCGAAAGCATACCGTAAAGAGCAAAATATATTTCAATCACATGATCGTTTTAATGTAATATTATTGAAAAATCACCGTTTTAATGTAATATTATCTATCAATTGTCCTGTTCATAATGGCTGTCAATTGGAATTACCTATAAAATTTTAACTAGTAAAAAACGGAACAAATTTAAACTCAAAATGCAAAAAAGTATTTGTTAATAATTTATGTTTTTTATTACTTATTGTTATTTTTCATAAATTTATTTTAATATTTTTGTTATAAACTTATGTAGTTGTTGATTTCAGTTTAAATTATAGGTAGAAGGTACATTAAAAATTAATATTTAATAAAAAGTAAGCATATTGTGAGCATAATTTGTTTTATGTATGAAATATACAATTAGACTCTTTCTTAACTATTTACAAAATCTAGTTATGAAAACATACCGTTTATCCTGTAATGTGAATTGTAGTTCAAACTCTTATGCTATTGTATTGCTGCTGCTTATGATATTGTTAAACACAAAAATTTACTATAGAATTCAAAGTGATTGTATAGAAACATCACCTTTAGAATTTTTTTTCACATTTGTACTTTTTAAAGAAGTTATCGATAACTATAGAAGCAGTGCGAAAGGTGTTTTTGAATATTTTCGATGATTTGAAAAAGAAAACAACGGATTTTCGTTTTATAAAATATAAATATTTCACTCTAAGTAAATATTTTAAATAAATAGAAAGTAAGTAACTGTCACCATAAATAACTGTTAAATAAATTTAATAGTACCAACATATTTTATGAATTATTTATGGAATTACTGAAATTCAATATTTAGTTAAATATGCAATTTAATAAAAAATTCTATCATGAACTCTTTTGTAAGCTTTAAATAATAGTTAGCATTTTTTTTTTCTAAATGATGGCTAAAATCTTTCAGTTAACCTAAGTATTAAGAATTGATTTCCAATGAAAGGATTTTATTACTAAGTTTATAAGTATTCATTGGATTATTGCATGTTTCTTTGTAACAATATATCTTTCATCATGATTATTGTTAAAGAACAACGAGTTAGGGGAAATAATTGGGTTGCTAATTTGATAATTGAATTTGAACATGAAATTTTATTATTTATTATTACTTTTTGCTGATAAGTTATTTGTCATATTATTATTTTGTTTAATATAATGGTAACCAATTATAACTTTCTAATTATCGCTTTAATAAAAATATCATTTGATGAGATTCTGTTTTCTTTGTATAAATGTCATCCATATTTTCCTTTTTATAAGTTGAAAATGAATTTTGAAAGGATTTTTTTTTATCTATATAGATAAATTTCAAAAAATTATTTTTCTAATATTTTTTTCTTAGTTCTCCGCTACGAAATATATATGCTTTTAAATTCATCACATTATTCTTTCTCTCTCTTTCCAAGTGAATGAATAGCAGGATTAAATCCTTGAGAAACCTTAAAAGCAATGCATTCTGGAATTTTTCCAACTTCCTAAAATGATTTCCAATACATTCCTCTTAGAGTCCTGTACATTAATTAATTAGAACGATTAAAAAACACGCAAACAAAACATCTCTCTTTCATTTCAGTTTTCGAATATTTATGCTTATGAAGTACGCAATCCTTTCCCACATATGAGGTAAATGTAGTATTAAAAAGAGTAGAAACGAATGATCGAAAATACTGATTTGTGGGGAAATGGTATTTAAATCCTGTTTTTTGTTAAGAAGTTACCTTCGAAGGATTTTTGTGTATCGTTGAACTAAAACTTTAATAAGATCTTTTTGTTGGAAAAAATATTTAATGAAAGTGTAAATAAATTTTCTTTACATTTTTTTTTTTTTAAAAAGATTACTGAAATCTAATTATTAGTTTAAAATTTTGAAATTTTTGAAATAGGAATTCTTGCGAGCTTATCCGCATCTGAAATAGTATTTGATAACTTACAAAAAAAAAAAAAACTACAGATATAAATATCTTTGTTGATCTTCGTAGATATAAAATAATTTGGATCAGTTTTTAAAACGCATTATTTAGTTTTCAGAAGTACTGTTTACATTTTGTATTATATTTGTGTTACAACTTGTAATTGATATATATTCCATATTATGTAAATATATATATTCCATATTATGTAAATATATATATTCCATATTATATAAATATATATATGCCGTATAATTATGTAAATTTAGATATTACATTTATATAAGTAAACTAAATAATTGTAAATTTTGAATAAATTACAAAACGTTTTGGGTAAATATTTTAAAAATATTAATAAAATAAATGTAAAAGAAAAGAAAAATGCATTTTGATTGCTGAAATACAGAAAATAAATGCAGAGATCAAAAATTGTTATGGGAATTATAAAAAATATTGCATTTCATTAATGTATCATTAATGTGTCATCGTTCTAAGTATAAAGGCAAATAAATACTTTATCTCTAAATTATATTTATCCCCATCTCCTGGAAGCACATCATATATTGTCGTTTATTGATGTTTAGGAGAAAAAGGTTTGTATGAAAAATTACTAACACATTTTTCATTCATACATTTTTCTCCTAAACACAAATAAACAACAATATATGATGTGCTTCCAGGAGATGAGGAGATGGAGATAAAGACAATTTAGAGATAAAGTATTTGCCTTTATACTTAGAAATAAAATACATATTTAGAGCTAAAGTAGATTGATTTGGAGAATTTATTTGTAATATGGGAGAAACACCAGATAGCTTCCAGCAATCTAACTGTCCATATGATATTTATATACCAGTTGTCTAAAAAAGGTTTTCAAAAATGTTTTTATTAAAACTCAAACATATATCTCATTACTTATAGAGTCATAAACATTGATTCATTGACATTTAAGTAATTTTACTGGCATTGGTTTGGTGTTTGCCCTAAAAAAATACTTAAATAATTTCAAGTAATTAACAGCAAACAACCATTTTGTTTATTATTTGTAATATATAACAGGATCCCAATAGGACAATATCATATTAAATAAAATCCTTTCATAAAGGCTTACTAATTAAAAAATTAACTTCTCTATTCATTGCGTATACGGGAATACATAAAATGATATATTCTGCAACTTTTTTTATTAATTGTTTATTTTGGGATTTCACAATTCATTTTAATTTTTATTATTCATTTTAAATTTTAATGCATTGAAATGTTTTGAAATTACCATATATGTCATAATGTTTCCTGGCCATAGTAAATATGATTATGTATTACACGTTAATTTTATAAAAGAATAAAACCTAAGTAAAAAGTAAAAAAAAAAAATAGGAAAAATAATTATTTTCTCTAAGTGTACAGGCACTCTGCATAAAATAATAGTGCAAAATATAATTTATTAGACCTAAAAAAGGTTTTTTTTTAACAATTTTAAATTTTATATAAGTGCATATATTTGAAACGAACAAAAATTAATTAAATTTGTAGCGTGTAGCGTGAGCAATAAGATTATAATTGAATGTAGTTGGGTTGAGATACTTGAGGGGTCGGTTTGAGGACTTACAGCTTTATTGGCACACGCACAAACCCCACACACATACAATTAGAGACATACAATATTTAATACATTTCGGAACAGATAATTATAGGTTAGTGGAAAGACTCCACTTCTAAGCTGAAAATCCGAAACATCGACTACGCACCGGTAGCGCGAAATATACTTTCGCTGCAGGTGAGAGTTTGTAGGCCAATTAATGCACGGGATATGCTAAATATACTTCCTCTTGGGATGAGAGATTGTAAATAAAAAGTTTCTCGGCAGGAGAAAAGATTGCGCTATACTTCTTCTCGGGTAAGAGTCTCGAGACCGAATGACCATTTGTCCTGAATGTCACAGGGAGCGTTCTTGTCAGTGTACGGAAGTACGGTTACAATTTAAGAATAAAATTATTACACATATAATTCGCTAAATTTCCTAAAAAATAGGCATTCTTGAAATACCAATATTGCACACCACTTTCGACATGTTGATCTGTTCTACACAGAATAATACATAAATTCCATCACATTTAATATTAATAGCACATAATAATAATGCGAAGCAACCGCAATGCTTCTGTCTTCAGATGAAGATGACTTGCATTTCGTTCGAGCCCATTGAATTGTTGTGATAATTTTTATTTATTTTTATTTTTTAATATTAAAATTAATTACAATAAAAATAATAAAAAAAACAGTTATTCAAAAAGAAGAATTATGAAAATAAAAATAAAAAAGTAAAACAATCATGTTAGCAGAAGAAAAGAAATGAGCAGGACCATCATTCAATAGTAGTAGAATTTTTTAATTGCTCATACTAAAAAAATTCATTTTGTTTATTTAAATCTGCTTTTACCAATCGTGTTCAAAATTGAGGCATTGCGAATATGAAGGAAGAGCTCAATAAAAGGAGATTGTGAGAAAAGAGTGTTTGAAAAGTTTGAACTCAACAAGAAAAGTATTCGAAATATTGTCATTGTGGGAAGTCTCATTTTTGGTTTATTCTTTTATAATATAATGTTGTTGGTTTGTTTGTGCAGCTGGATCTGAGTGTGGTTGGGTTGAGACGCTGGTTTGAGAACACACAGCTTTATTTACAAGCACGTAAACACAACATAAACACCACAATTAAGTGCAAACAATATTTAATACACAATACATGTAACACATTTAAAGACATATACTTATATATTCGTGGAAGGAATCCACTTCTGAGCTGAAAATCCTCTTATATCCTCTCGGGATGAGAGATTGTAGTTAACGGCGGCGCCGGATGCGCCGTACCTCCTCTTGGGTTCGAGTCTCAATGCCTACAAAGCATTTCTCCTGAACGCTGTAGATTGTGAATAGGAGGGAGCACGGTTGAATAGGAGAAAGTGAATAGGTTCTTGCAGTGAATAGGAGGGAACACGGTTACATCCTTGGTCTCTGGTTTCGCCTGGAACTTCCGGGGCGGAATTAGCAAAGATCGTTCGAATACAGGCTGTCCAGTTTATCTAGGAGGTCGATCATCCTTCGTAAGTGGTCTTATTGGTGATAAAAAAAAGTCTTGTTAAATTGTTTTAGATCTGGGGACGTTTCATACTGTGGTACAGCAACTGGGAGATGAACTCTAGTGTTGGTTCGATGTTCGATAAAAAGAGATTGGTTCTCCCCTCGTTCGAATCATTTCTCGTAATTTTGGAGATGAAAATTTATGTCTATGCGTTGTTGTCTTTAGAAATAGGTACCCTCATTTTTTTTGAAGACGACAAGAATGGAATGCAGGAAGCATTACCAGAAGAGACTTAATTACTTTAAGAGTTGCAACAAAATCAAATTGTGGGTGAGGAGTTCCTGAGAGATACCAATGTCCTTTCTGGAGATACAAAACGATTCCTGCAGCATTCAAAAACTCTGCTCAAGAGCCTACAAAGTAACTTAGTAGTTCAAAATGATAATCTTGCCAAATCTTTTCGGGTGCTTTTTGGTGAGTAGTATATAGTTGACGTCACTTTTCGGCACTCAGTTTGAATCCTCTTAATAACATTTCTTTGGTGAAATCAAAATTCTGAGTTTTGTCCTCAGTTACACTTGCGATAAATGGGGAAATGTCATTAGGTAACCCTCCTAATAGACATGAAAACCCAATGCTCTTTATCGACATTTAAAAATTTGAGATGCCTTTCAAATAAATTTAGAAACAGTGTCAAGTCGTCTTCTTTAGGATTAAAGTATGGAAGTAGCTTCTTTAAGTGTAAGTTTGATTAAACACCAGGGACAATGTTGGCATTAGCTGATGACTGTATAAATCATTGAGCTTTAATTTGTAGACGTAATTTCTCCAGTTCAAATTCATGGAATCGTTTTTGCCCCTCGATTTTTTCTTAATCTATCTGTGCTTGCTCGGCAGGCTTTTCTTGGGCGAGACGCTCTTTTTCCTCGGTTTCATTTTCTAATCTTTCAGCGATTATGTTGTCTAATGTGGTTTGGACAAATTCTACATCCACGGTGAAAATTGGAGTTTTCATGATCAGTTCAGTCTATTACTTTGAGATCGTCTTCAACCTACTCGCCATCTTTGGTAGCAAGGGTTTCTAAATCTTTTTTCCTGTCCTTTGCTAAAAAGGACATGTTGGAAGTTTATTTTCTTTACAGAAGTGTAGATAGGCAAGTTATTGTTTCTAGCACAATCACTTCACTATATTAGTTTTTGCATTGTTTCTAGGGCACAGTTTACTTCGCTATATTACAATTATATAATATTCCTTAATATTAATGTTCTTTTAAATCTTTTCTAAAAATTAACAGTCGATTATTATACACAAACACTTTCAATATACATATTATACTTAGATTCAAAATGTAAACAATAAAATTTGCAAGTATGTTAAAAATGAAATAAAAATAACTTTTAATAATAAATCAAAAACAACTTTATACTAACACTCAATACAATTGCAATAAAATTTATACTCAATCTATAATTTACTTTACTATGCATTCATTAGTTCAGTCATAAAGGTGGCGATTTTCACTCTGAAGAGATAAAATTTTTAAATACTATTCCCAAAATATATTAATAATAAATTTTAACATTTTAACAGTACGTAAATACAAGTATAGATTAATATATTACTGATTAGTTACATTTCTCAGAAAAAAAATAAACAGAATAAAATGTATAATATGTTCTATTCATCCTAATAATCAATAAGACTATTTCATGACATGAAACACTTAAACAAACTTCCAAAATTCCGGTTACGAAGTATTTCTTCTCGAGTGAGAGTCTCGATGCCTACTGAGTATTTCTCCTGAACGCTGTAGAGGGCGTTCTTGCAATGCGTGGGAGGGAGCAGGGTTAAAATAATAATAAATATATTTATATGGCGAATAGCGAGAAAAAAAAATTAATCAGATATTGAGTTTGCCTTTCATATCCGAAACGCCTCAATTGATTTTTTTCATTTAATAACTAATTATTACTATTTCTTCAATTCTCCCGATTGTCCCTAATACAGTTTTTCTAAATAAACTGATAGAAAAAAATTTAATTTTTAATTTTGTTCTCGATATTATAACCTTTTTCAACATACCAAATGATATGTAATGAAAAGGTAATAACGTGTTTAAATTGTTGAAAGTTGTGTTTGGATTTTTGCTTAATATTTTCAACTACTTGAGAAATCAATAGTCTACGCTGAAACTTCACATAAATGTCTGTAAGAAAAACATATATTGCATGTAAAATAGCACATGTGACTTCCATATCATGTTTCTAACTATACTCATATGCATTAAATTGTGTTTATAATCTTATTTAATATAAAAAATCGCAACATTTGCAGATTATCAATAAGAATTAACACTTTTCATCAAAACACATTAAAATTTTAAATTAAAATTGATCCTCGTAAGCATGACTTTCAACTTATAAAATTCTTAGTAGACAATTATGCAATTACTTTTCTGAAACAGCAAATTTTGTAAGAAACTTACATGATGCTTTCATGTGCTTATCCAATTTTGTTGTTTGTTTTGTTCCAGTTTTGTAACTTTTCTTTGATAAAAATCTGATTTCTCCCTTCCATTGCCACAAAATCATTTCTATGGCAGTCGTCAACTGAACACATTCGTCAGTTTCTGCAATCAATCAAATAAAGCACTATATTAAAAAATGTTTAGCACAAGTGTGTTAGTTCGAAAATCAAACTTCAAGCTGAACAGTAATCAATTAACTGGAAAACCTACCAAAAGGAAAGGAATTATTTTTTTCAAGTGCACAAAACTGTTATCACTTCAAGGATTATTTCTAGCTTTGCTGTCTGGAATTTTCTATGCGTTAAGTGCTTACTTTGTTAAATATATGGACAATTTATCCGAAGGACAGATTTCTGTGCACCTTTCCTGTTTTCTGTTTGCAGTTACTCTTCCTCAAGCTGTTAAATTAAAAAAGAACGTGTTTGGAGAAAGGGGAGATCGCCTACAGTTGTTTGTATCTGGAGTGGCAGGTACATTCAGTTTGATCTTAAGCTTTTTCGCCTTCAAGTATCTCCCTCTCGGAATTGGATCAGTCACGACGAACTGCACTCCCTTCATAACCACAATTGCTTCCAGAATATTTCTTAAAGAACCATGTGGTGTAATGCAAAGTATAACTGTCGCCCTCACTTTTTTAGGCATATTCCTTAACAGCCGAGTTCCTGAGTTATTAAATGGAAATCACATAGAATTGTCCAGCCTATACCTGTACGGATTCATGGCAGGTATTGGCTGTTCACTTTGTGCATCATGTCGGTATTTTGTGATACGAAAGCTAAATCATATTCCCTATACATTGTTTAATTTCAACTATGCATGTGTGTCAGTTGTACTGACAATCTTGTTCACTATAGGGTTTGAATCCTTCAGTGTTTTACAATGCGGATATCAAGGGTTCCATATTATTTCCATGGGAGTCTCCAGTTTCCTAGGCGAAACATTATTAACAAAAGCATTGCAATGTGAAAATGCTGGACCTGTAAGTACTGCAAAAGCTGCTTCAGAAATTTTCGCCAACTTTTTGTTCCAAATTATTGTGTTTGACGATGTTCCTGATGGATACAGCACAGCCGGATCTTGTTTAATAGTTTTTTGTATTATTTTTGTTGGTTTACAAAAGTGGATTGACTCTTCATCTGACGATTCGATACAAAAGAAATACTTTAAATGGATAATTTTGTGAAAAATGGTTGTTGCTTAATCAATATCAAAGTTTTTGGTTATTAAAAGGAGGCATCTAACTATCACAGCATAGTTTGAAGGAGTTGGAGACATATTTTAAAGTAGTTCGCTATATGTTATGTAAATAAATTAACTTGCTGACAGCCTAACGTAAAAAGTAAAAAATATTTCGGTCACATGAGTTTTAATAATATATTATTTAAAATCGACGAGACCTTTTTGAAAATGTTTTATCCCGCATTCTGTTCATAATGGCTCTCAATTGAAATTACATACGAAATTTAAACTAGTAGCAAAAGTGAAGCAAATTTACACTCAAAAAGCAAAACTGTTTTTATTGTTATTAATTTATGATTTTTATTACATATTTCCGTTTTTCATAAATTTATTTTAATATATTAATCATAAATTTATCTACTTGTTGATTTCGATTTAAATTATAAGTAGAAGGTATATTAATTGATGATTTTTACATTATTCTCCGATAAATACTCGTCATTCAATAAAAAGTAAAATACTGTGTGCTTAATTTGTTTTATATATCAAATATGCACTGAGACTAGAACTTTTTACGAAATTTTGTTATGAAAAACATGTCTTTTAAAATGCACTGCGAATCATAGTTACAACAAATTATGTTTGTGATTTATTTAAACACAAAAATTACATTCTATTGAATGCAAAGTGACTATATTGAAACCTCACCTTTAGATTTTTCTTGTTTCAGATTTTTACTTTTCAAATAAGTTACCAATAACTTCGGTATTTCTTCAGATATTTTTTAATGTTTTCGATAGTTCGAAAAGAAAACGGGTTTTCGTTTTATAAAATATAAATATTTCACTCTAAGTAAGAATTTTAAATAGATAGAAAATAAGTAACCGTTAACACTTAATAACTGTTCAATAACTATAATAGCACAATCATATTTTGTGAATTATTCATGGAATTACTGAAATTCAATGTTTAATTATATATGCAGTTCAAAATATTTAAATAAATAATTCTATCATGAGCTCTTTTGTAAGCTTCAAATAATACTTAGCAACATTTTTTCTCAAAATGATGGCTAAAATCTTTTAGTTAACCCAAGTATTAAGAATTGATTTTATTATTATGTTCATAAGTATTCATTAAAGTATTATTGCATACGTCTTTGTAATAATACAATAGAACCTGTGTAAATCGAACTTCAAGGAAGACGCCAAATAATTCGAGTTACAGAGTTTTCGACTTATGGAGGATTTCGATGTACGCGGATTTTGTAAGGAAATATTCGACTTGTAGAAGCTTAGATTTTTTCTAATTTATTCTGAGTTAGAGATAAAAATAATAAATATAAAATAGTTAGAGATAAATATAATAATATATAATTAATAAATAAAAATTCAAGTTACAGAGGTAATAAACATGTTTATTTGTTAGAGTTCAAATGAAATCAATAGCAATAATAAGAATTATAATAAGAATATTTCATAGAATTGTTTATTCTATTTACTGTATAATACATTGTCTTCTAAGAAACAATGACAAATTTTTGTCGGTATGTATATGTAATATACATACCGAAGAATATGTAATATCAACTACATATACAACTTATTTTTCTTCGAGCTATAGAGGTAATTAGTTTCAAATGATCGTGTTATAAAGGTTGTAAAATCAAACATTGCTAATGTTCGAGATACAGACGTCCAATTTTTTTACGAGGGAAAATATATACCAAAATGGCTTGTGGGGATTGACTAATTATTTCGACATATGGAGGGTTGAAATTTCGAGTGATGGGGGTTTTGGGGCTGGAAGAGAAGGGAACAAAACTTTTTTTCGAGTTTTGGAGGTTTTCGACTTATCGAGGTTCGACTTAAAGAGGTTCTCCTGCATATCTTTAATAACCATGATGTCCGATTAAAGATCAACGAATTAGTGAAGATAATTGGGTAGCTAATTTAATAATGTATAACATGAATTTGGTTCATGATAGTGCATTTTTTATTTTTTACCTTTTGTTCATTAGTTATTTGTCATATTATTATTTTCTTAAATATAATGGTAACCAAATATTTAAAGATAATAAATTTCTAATTATCGCTTCAATAAAAGTAATATTTTATGAGATTATTTCTTCTTCGTATAAATATCATTTGAATTTTCATTTTTATAAGTTTAAAATGAATTTTTGAAAAGGAAAATGAATTTTTTTTTATCTATGTTGATGAATTTTTAAAAATTTACTTTTCTAATATTTTTTTCTGTCTCAGTTACATATACGCTTTCAAAATCATCACTGGTTAACATTATTCTTCCTCTCACTTTCAAAATGAATTGCAGGATTAAACTCTTGAGAAGCCTTAAAAGCTGTGAATGCAATACATTCTGGAATTTTTACAACGTCATAAAAAGATTCTCTTCTGCTCATATCCTTTTTAAAAGCAAATATAGTCTGACATTCCTTTTAGAGTTTTGTACATTGATTAATTAGAACGATTAAAAAAACATGCAACTTCTCTCGCTTCGAATATTTATCGCACAACGAAATCTTTTTCCCGCGTATAGAAAAGAGGGAAAACTAGAATTAAAAAGATTAGAAGTGAATTCGTGAAAATATTGATTTGTATTCAGATAGCATTAAAATTCTGGGGCCTGAATGGCCGAGTGACTTGCTCTCTGGCGTTCGGTACCACAGGTTTCGGGTTCGAGTCCCGGCGGTGCCATGGATGTTTGTAGTGGTTCGGAATCCACTTTAAACCGTAGATCCCGGTCCTAATAGGATCTTAGAGCGCTGCGGGGCATTGTTACTCCGCGTCCGTATCTTCAAGTTACACGCGCCCCCTGGGTAATGCAAAGTGAGTAACATCTGTGCAGCGCTTGCCTTAAGGCATCCAAGACGTCCATGTCTGTTTGCCAGCTGCATTAGAAAAAAAAGTATTTAAATTCTTTGAATAATTTTTCTGTATCGTTGAATTAAAGTTTTAACAAGATCTTTTTACTGGAAAGAATATTGAATGAAAGAGCAAATAAATTTTCTTTGCTTTAAAAAAAAGATTTCTAAATATAATTATTAGTTCAAAATATTGAGTAAACAAATTTTAAAAGTTTTGAAATAGGAATTCATGGAATGCGAGCTTATCAGCATCAAAAACAGTATTTGATAAAATCAAAACAAAAAAAAAATAATAATAACTAAATCTTCGCAGATATAAAATAATTTCTATCGGATTTTATATCGCATTATTCAGTATTCAGAAGTACTGTTTACTTTTTGTATAATATTTCTGCTAAAATTTTTAATTGATATCTATTCCATGTTATGTAAAGATATATATTGCATATTATGTAAAGATATATATTCCATATTATGTAAAGATATATATTGCACATTATGTAAAGATATATATTCTATTATGTAAAGATATATATTGCATATTATGTAAATATATATATTTCATATTATTATCTAAATTTATATATTACATATTGTATCAGTAAACTAAATAATTGTAAATTTTGAATAAAGTACAAGACATTTTGGGGAAAGCTTTTAAAAATATAAACAAAATAAATATAAAAGAAAAAGGAAAATAAATTTTGATCACTGTAATACAGAAAATAAATACAGACTTCAAAAATTATTATGCGACATATGGTAAACATTGGGGCCTGAATGGTCGAGTGGCTAGCTCTCTGGAGCTCGGTACCACAGGTTTCGGGTTCGAGTTCCGGCAGTGCCAAAGATGTTAGTAGTGGTTCGGAATCCACTTTAAGCCGTATGTCCCGGTCTCATATGACTGTTTAGCGTTGGGCGTAGAGCTGACAGCCCTACTCCTTAAAAACAAAAAAACATCTCTCGTCTCGAAATCTACCAGTAGGTAGACGGCCTTGACCCATAATGGGGCTGTTGCGCCAATGATGATGATATGGAAAACACTACATTTCATTCATTTTTCTTACATACCTTTTTCTCCTAAACATCAATAAACAACGATGTATGATGTGCTACCAAGAGGTGGAGGTAAAGATAATTTAGAGATAAAGTATTTGCCTTTATACTTAGAGATAAAATATAAAGTAGACTGATTTAGAGAATTTGCTTTAATATTTAAAACTTACTAATTAAAAAATTAACTTCGCTGTTCATTTATATACGGAAATACATAAAATGATATATTCACCAGTTATTTCTATTAAAAATTCTGATTTCAATATGCATTTTAACTTTTATTATTCATTTTAAATTTTAATGCATTGAAATGTTTTGAAATTAACATATATATCATAATGTAGCCTGGCCATAGTAAATATGATTATATATTATACGCTAATTTTATAAAAAAATAAAACCTAAGTGAAAAATGTAAAAATTAGGAAAAATAATTTTTTTCTCTAAGTGTACAGGCACTCTGCATAAAATAATAACGCAAAATATAATTGGTAAGACTATAAACATTTTTTAAGACATTTTTAAATTTTATATACGTGAATATATTTGAAACAAACAAAAATTAATAAATTTGTAGTGAGTAGGTTTGGCAATCAGATTACAACTGGAGGTAGTTGGGTTGCTATACTTGAGGGGCTGGTTTGAGGATTTACAGCTATATTGACACACGCACAAACACGACACACGTACAATTAGAGACATATAATATTTAACACACTTAAAGACAGATAATTATAAGCTCGTGGTAGGGTAAAATCCGAAACATCGGCTTCTATCTTGAGATGAAGAGGTTGATTGATTGGGGTTTTATGGCACAAGACCCAGATTTGGCTATGCTGCGCCAAACAAAGGTGCTTTTTTGTTAAAAATTGATGATGTTAAAAGTAAAATAATTGTCATAGGTATAAAAAGGTTAACACATGACTATATAGAAATGGTTAAAAAAATAAAAAGTCAATTTCATTATCGAAGGAAAAAAGGAAGCAAAATCATGAGTATAGCAATAAAGCAATTGTCATCTGAACTGGAAAAAATTGATACATAATTAATAAGACACACATTCAAATGTTACAAATTTCCCATGAAAGTAAATTTGGATAAAATCCTTCAGTCCAAGACCATGTCTTTTACATCGTATTCTACACAGTCATGAGAACTGTCTGTTGAGATGAGAGGCCGAGTCCCGTGAGATGAAGAGCAGTTGCATTTCGTTCGCGCCCATTGCAATTGTTATGACATATATTTTTTTATTATTTTAAATGAAAATTAATTAAAATAAAAATAGAAAATCTGTTATTCAAAAAGAAGAAGAATTATGAAAATAAAAATTAAATTAAAGGAAAAGAATCATTAAAATGTAGGAAAAAATATTAGCAGAAGAATATAAATGAGCAAGACCAGCATTCAATAGTAGTAGAATTTTTTAACTGCTCATAATAAAAATTTCATTTTTTTTTAAATCTGCTGTCATCGACCTTGTTTAAAACTGAGGTATTCCGAATACGACGAAAAGAGCTCAGTAAAAGAAGGTTGTGAGAAAAAGTGTTTGAACTCAACAAGAAAGGTATTCAAAATAGTTTCATTGTGCAATGTCTCATTTTTAGTTTATTATTTTATAATAATATATATCTTTATATGGCAAAAAAAACATTAATTCGATGTCGTGTTTGCCCTTCGTAACCGCAAGTACTGAATTGATTTCTTTTCATTTAGTAACTATTTATTACTGTTTCTTTAATTATCATGATTTTCACTAATACGATTGTTGCAAATAAATTGGTAGAAAAATGTATAAAAATACAATAACATGACTAAATTAGTGAAGATTGTATAATGTTGTTGTTTAAAAAAATGTTGTTTTTGTACATACCAATTGATATGTAATGAAAATGCAATAACGTGACTAAATTCTTGAAAGGAGTACATTGTTGTTGTTTAAAAAATTTTATTGTGTTTTTGCATACATACAAGGAAATGTACTCGTAGGATATGTAATTAAAAGACATTAACATGACTAAATTGTGTCTAAAGTTATGCCTGGATTTTTGCTTAATATTTTCAACTAGTTCTGCAATCAATAGTCTACCGTGAAATTTCCCATAAATTTCTATAAGAAAAACAAATAGTACATGCAAAATAATACATGAGACATCCATATCCCGTTTCTAGTTATACTCATATACATTAAATTATGTTTATAATTTTCTTTCATACAAAAGATCGTAACATTTGAATACTATCAATAACAATTAACATTTACTAGAAACGCATTAAAAGCATGAGCTAAGATAAATCCTTATCAACGTGACTTGCAACTTATAAAATTCTTAAAATGTTATTCATTTCATGTTTCTGAATCAGCAAATTTTATACAAATCTTACATGACGTTTTTATCTGTTTATCCAATTTCGCTAATCTAGTGCTCTTTTTAATAAAAGATTAATTTATTTTCTTTCTTTTGTGATCTTATTAAATTTCTTCCTTCCTTTGCAACAAAATCATTTCTAGTTCAGTCGCCAACTGAACTCATTCGTCATCGTCTGCAATCGATTAAATAAAGCACAATATTAGAAAATGTTTACCACAAACGTGTTAGCTAGAGGATCAAACTTCAAGCTGAACAGTAATCAATTAACTGGAAAACCTGCCAAAAGGAACAACAGAATTATTTTTTTATCCAAATGCTCAAAACTGCTATCACTTCAAGGATTATTTTCTAGCTTTGCTGTCTGGAATTTTTTATGCGTTAAGTGCTTACTTTGTTAAAGATCTGGACAATTTATCCGCCGGACAGATTGGTGTGTACTTTTCCAGTTTTCTGTTTGCAGTTAGTCTCCCTCAAGGTGTTAAATTAAAAAAGAATATATTTGGAGAGAAAGGAGATCCCCTACAGTTGTTTGTTGCTGGAATGGCTGGTACATTCAGTTTGATCTTAAGCTTTTTTGCCTTCAAGTATCTCCCTCTCGGAATTGGATCAGTCACGACGAACTGCTCTCCCTTCATAACCACAATTGCTTCCAGAATTTTCCTTAAAGAACCATGTGGTGTAATGCAAAGCATAAGTGTCGTTCTCACCTTTTTAGGCATATTACTTAACAGCGGAGTTCCTGAGTTGTTCTATGGAGATCACATAGAATTGTCCAGCTTATATCTGTTCGGTTTCATGGCAGGCATAGGCTGTTCACTTTGTTCTTCAGGTCGGTATTTTGTGATACGGAAGCTAAATCGTATTCCTCATACATTGTTTAATTTCAACTATGCATGTGTCTCGGTTGTACTGACAATCTTGTTGAAGAAACGCACAATCCTTTAGTGGCCTGCAATGCGGATATCAAGGGTTCCGTATTATTTCTAAGGGAGTCTCCAGTTACATAGGGCAAACATTATGAACAAAAGCATTGCAATGTGAAAATGCTGGCCCTGTAACTACTGCAAAAGCAGCAACAGAAATTTTCATCAAATTTTTGTTCCAAATTATTGTGTTTCACGACGTTCCTGATGGCTACAGCACAGCCGGATCTTGTTTAATAGCTTTTTACATAATTTTTGTTGGCATACAAAAGTGGATTGACTCTTCATCTGACGTTTCGATTCAAAAGAAGTACTTTAAATGGATAAATATGTGAAAAATGGTAGTCATTTAATGATTACCAACGTTTTCATATATTAGAAGAAGACAAGAAATTTTCATAGAATTGTTTGAGGCATATTTTAACGTAGTGTACATTATGTTTTATAAATAGGTTAAATTGCTGACAGCATAAAGTAAAACATATTTCAATCACATGATCGTTTTAATATAATATTATTCAAAATTGCCGAGACTATTTTGAACATTTTCTGTCATGTATTCTGCTCATAATGGCTCTCAGTCGGAATTACATGCGAAATTTAATCTAGTAACAAAAATGAAGGAAATTTACGCTTAAAAAGGAAAAATGATACGTTAATAATTTATGTTTTTTATTACTTATTTTTATTTTTCATAAATTTAATTTAATATTTTTATCATTAACTTGCGTTCATTGATATCAATTTAAATTATAGGTAGAAGGTACGTTAATTGTGATTCGATGATTGTTACAATATTTTCAATTAAACAATCATCATTTAATAAAAAATAAACATATTGTGTGTATAATTTGTCTTACACATAAAATATACTATTACATTCTCTCCTAACTTTTTACATAAACTTGTTATGAAAAACATACCGGTTATCTTGTAATGCGAATTATAGTTCTAACAAATTATGTTTGCGATTTATTTAAATACAAAAATTATATTCTATAGAATGCAAAGTGACTATATCGAAGTGATAATATTGACTATAATGTATATAATATATAACGTGATTTTCGTTCATGATAGTGTATTTTTATTATTTACCTTTTGTTCATAAGTTATTTGTCTTATTATTATGTTGAATATAATGGTAACAGTAAAAGTCTTGCAAAATATGGGACGTGGTCTTGATTCATGGTTGAAACGGAATTATTTTTTAAAAATTAATACGCGATGTTTAGCTACCATTTTTATTATAATTGCAAACACACTGCACAATTACAACACATAACAGACAAAATAAAATTATATAACGAATATTTAAGAAATCATCTTAAAAACATACTTGTTAAATGTCCTTTGTACCCTCCATACTGCCTGGAACTCTGCTCTCGACTGTTGTAACCTCCATACTCCTTGGAACTCTTCACTCGGCCCCGCATACTCCTTTTTCTCTTTCTCCATATCCCATTATCTGTTCCAAAGTCTAAGGATCCAAAAAAAAAGTACAAAGTCCGAACTCTAACGTAAGGGTCAATCCGTTCTTGAAAGGAGGATCTATCAACCTTGTCCGCTTTATAATTTGTTATGGGAATGCATGGTGGATTCTTACTGGATAACTTTCTGGTGGTTTACTGGTGGATATAACTTTCTAGTTATAGATTCAATAAAAATAACATTTGATGAGAATATTTTTTCTTTCTACATACATCATCTAATTTTTATAAGTTGAAAATGAATTTTTGAAAAGGAAAATTAAATTTGAATTATAGATAAATTTTTAAAAACTTACTTTTCTAACATTTTTTTCTTAGTTCGTAGCTTCTAAATATATACGCTTTCAAAATCACCACCGCTTAATATTATTCTTCCTATCTCTTTCCAAGTGAATAGCAGGATTAAATCCTTGAGAAGCCTTAAAAGCAAATGAATGAAATACATTCTGAAATTTTACCAATTTCCTAAAAAGATTTCCGACATTCACTTTTGCTCATGTCCTTTTTTAAAAGCAAAGATAGTCTGACAGTTCTTTTAGAGTTGTGTAGATTAATTAATTAGAACGATTAAAAACATGCAACCTCTCTCTTTCATTTCTGTTTTTGAAATGTATGCTTATGCAGAACGAAATCTTTTCCCGCGCATAGAAATGAGGGAAAGCCTAGCATTAAAAAGAGTAGAAATGAATTCTTGAAAATATTGATTTGTAATGAAATGTTATTTAAATTTTTTTTAAAAAAATTTCTTTAAGAATTTTTCTGTATCGTTGAATTAAAGCTATTGTAAGATCTTTTGTTGGAAAGAAAATTTAATGAAAGTGTAAATGAATTTCCTTTACTTTTTTTTTTTAAAAAAAGATTCTGAAATATAATTATTAATTTAAAATAGTGAGTAATAAAGTTTTGAAATAGGTATTCTTGGAAAACAAGCTTATCATCGTCTGAAATAGTATTTGATATATTTGAAAAAAAAAAAATAAATAAATAAATAAATCTGCTGATATAAAAATGTCTGTTCATTTGGAGCTGATTTAAAAACACATTATTTAGTTTTCAGAAATACTAATTATGTTTTGTATGATATTTGTGCCAAAATTTATGATATATATATATATATATATATAATATAATATATAGATTATACATATTATTTTTATATTATAATGTAATATATTTAATATATATATTCCATATTATTATATAAATAAAAATATTACATATGCATAAATAAACTAAATAATTGTAAATGTTGAATTGAAGTGCAAGGCAATTTGGGTAAAGTTTTTAAAAATATTAACAAAATATATATAAAAGCAAAAGAAAAAAACAATTGATCTCTGTGTTTATCTTCTGTATTACAATTATACATTACTTTATTATACATCGCTTATTACTTTTTTACACTACTAACACATTTTTCATACATACTTTTGTCTCCTTTGTGATGTAATTTCAGGAAGTCCAGATAATGATAATTTGGGTATAAAGTATTTGCCTTTATACTTAGATATAAAATATATTTAGAGTTAAAGTAGACTGACTGAGAGAATTTGCTTGTAGTATGGGAGAAAATCCAGATTGTTTCCGACATGAAGTCTATCTGTCCATACGATATTTATATACCTGCTGTCTAGAAAAGGTTTTCAAAAAAATGTTTTTATTAAAACTCAAACAAATTTTTCATAAATTATTATGTATAGAGTCATAAATATCGATTTTTTGACATTTAAGTAATTTTGATATCATTGATGTTTTTTCCCTAAAAAAATTCTTAAATAATTTCAAGTAATTCACAGAAATCAACTTTTCTCTTTATTATTTCTTATATATAACACGATCCTAATAGGACAATGTCATATTAAAAAGAATCCTTTAATATTTAAAACTTACTAATTAAAAAATTAACTTCACTGTTCATTGTATACACGAGAATGCATAAAGTAATATATTCTCCAGTTATTTCTGTTAAGGATTGTGACTTCAAAATTCATTATAACTTTCATTATTCATTTTACATTTTAACATACTGAATTTTTTTGAAATTAATATGCATGACACAATGCTACCTGGTCATAATAAATATGACTATATATTATACGTTAATTTTATAAAAATAAAACCTAAGTGAAAAATGTAAAAATTAGGTAAAATAATTATTTACTCTAAATGTACTGGCACTCTGCATAAAATAATAATGCAAAAAATAATTGATAAGACCATAAAATATAATTAGAATTTTTTAAAAATTTTATCTAAGTGCACATATTTGAAACAAACAAAAATTAATTAAATTTGTATTGTTCAGGTTGGGCAATCAGATTATATCTGGATATAGTTTGGTTGAGATACTTGAGGCACCAGTTTGAGAACTCATGGCTTCCTTTACACACGCCCAAACACCACACGCACACAACATTTAACACATTTAAAGACAGATAATTATAGGTTCGTGAAAGAATTGCACTTCTAAGCTGAAAATCCCAAACATCGGCTACGCGCCAGGTGGGCGAAATGTACTGCCTCTCCTGGGGAAGGTTGGAGGCCAAGGTCTGTAGGCCAACTAATGCACGGGATGCGCTAAATATATTTCCGCTCGGATGGAGACTATAGTTAAATCAAACATTTATTGGGGTAGCGCAGGTTGCGCTATACTTCCTCTCGGGTAAGAGTCTCGAAGCCGACTGTCCCCTTGGCCTGAACGTCACAGGGAGCGTTCTTGACAGCGTGTAGGTGGAAGCATGGTTACAACTTAAAAGTAAAATTATTAAACATATAATTCTTTAAATTTTTAAAAAATAGGATCTAAAGTGCATTCTTGAAATACCAATTTTTCACACCATTTTCGACATGTTGAACTGTTCTATATAATATAATACATAAATTCCATCACATTCAACATTAATTGCACATAATAATATGCGAAACAACCGCACACTTCTATCTTGAGATGAAGTGGAGTTCATTTGGTTTGAGCCCAATACAATTGTTATGACATTTTTTTTAAAAATTAAAATTAATTAAAATAACAATAGAAAAATAGTTATTCAAAAAGAAGAAGAATTATGAAATTAAAAATAAAATTAAAGAAAAAGAATCATTAAAATGTAGGAAACATATTAGCAAAAGAAAAGAATTTACGCAGACCATCATTCAATAATAGAAGAATTTTTTTAATTGCTTATAATAAAAATGTTATTTTTTTTAAATCTGTTTTCTCTAATCTTGTTTAAAATTGAGCGGTGCCGATAGCGAAGGAAGAGCTCAACAAAAGGTGATTGTGAGAAAAACGTATTTGAATATTTATCAAATCTACAGAAAAGAATATTAATTAAAAACTGAGTAAGAAATTGGATTCCATGAATG
Organism: Caerostris darwini; assembly: GCA_021605075.1. NCBI lineage: Eukaryota > Metazoa > Arthropoda > Arachnida > Araneae > Araneidae > Caerostris > Caerostris darwini. Next base: position 65,392 of record BPLQ01013604.1, on the reverse strand, counting down.
TTTATGAGTGAGATTATTGTGGTTTTTGATATTATATTTATACTTAAGCTTATTTCTCGTTGGATAAAGGCCATATAAAAAGGATTCTTGTATCTTTTCAAAAGGTGAAGAAACGTATTTTGGATAGATTTTGCTCACTTTTCGTATAAAGGTTAAAAATTGTGAAGTTTCAATGTTTTGGCGTGAGTAGACGTATTTTTTTTTGCTCCGTTTAATGGCAGAGATGGAATTAGAAGCCGCGGAGGGGAACTCACCTTTTCAGGTCCCTTTGCAAGTACCCTTGAAGAGTTCGAATGAGATTTCTTATATTGAAAAAGAAAAAAACAAGATGTCTAAAAATTATTACGACTCAAACTGATATAAAAATGCTGGAAACTCAACTGGCTGTTGCCCATGACTGGAATGGAATAGCTAAAGATGTTGCCCAAAGGCATCATCGCGGCAGTACCTGACGGACATGCTGACTCAACAAAGAACAAAATTAAGTAGCCTTGGCTCATGCTCTTTGATTAATTGCCCTAAACATGCTATAAATAACAGTGTCAAACCAAAACGTAATGCTAATCAAACTTAGCTTCTATAATCGTAGTAATGAGGATAACTTCTATAATCTTAGATCAATATCCTAACTAAAAATTAATTAAAACTTAAATTAACAAAATTAACTAAAACTTCTTATAATGCTAATGCTAATAGTAATGCTAATAATTTAAAATTGAAAAATAAATGTCTAAAATTGAGTAGTGTAGATGATGTTGATGTTAATGATACTACTGTTAAAATGCTTCTTATTATGGTTAAGTGTATGGAAAATTTAACTTTAACTTTAAAAAAAATTGATGAAGCTTTTGAGGGCAAAGTTCCTATTAAACTAGCGGTTGAAATCTTAAAAATTTTCCCCTCAGACGAATAACAACATCGTGAAATAGATTATTATTTAAGAAATAGTAGTGTTGAATATTTTGTAATAACCCCGAATTATCAAAAACCACTGAAAATAGTACTCAAGGGGTTAACCAAAAATTCTCCTGTGGAGGAAATCAGAGCTGTTATCATTGAAAAAGGATTTGTGGCAAAAAAAGTTGTGTAACTAATTAAAACCAAAACTAAACAACCCTTGCCAATATGGCAAATATCTCTCATTAGAAATGAGAAAAATAATCAGATATTTAAACTCAATAGACTTCTTTACCTAACAATTCTTAATGAAAAATACAATAAACGACCTATAGAACTACAATGCTTTAAATGAAACTTTTATCGCCACAACTCAATTAATTGTAGTTTAAAGCATGCTGTTTTAATTGTGGTCTTGAACATTCACATAAAGAATGTAACATCAAAGAAAAGATAGAAGTACCTGCATGCATTAATTGTGTGGGGGGAAAGGGCATCTTGCCGCATGGAAGGGTTGTAAAAAATTCCCAAAAATAAATGTAAATTCCTATAGACAAGCAATTATTCCAAAATTTAATTTATTTAATGTTTTAACAACATCTGCTAATTTAAGTTTCGTTGCAGCACTCAAAAATTCTTATCCTCAAACTACTAATATCCCTGGTCATAATCCTCAAAATAAAACCCCCAACCCTCAAAGCCAATTGAATTCTTTAATAAATGTTGATTACATCCAAATTTTTTTAAATCTAGCTATCTGATGCGAGAATTTCTCTCTATATTTACTAATATGGATGGTCTTGATGGCCTTATCCAAAAATTAATTACTTCTCAAACTAAAGCAGATAAACTCCAGGCATTTGTTAATGCCTGACGTCTCAATCTCTTCCAAATACTTCGTAATGGTTCAACCGGCTACTGGGTATAGCATTTGATACTTTAATGCTTGTAGTTTAAAAAATAAACTTTTTAAATTTGATATTTTTTGTAATAACTATAATCCGACATTGTACTACTACAGGAAACACTTTCAAAATTTGATTATTCTCCTAATTTTTCTGGTTACATTTTCTATCGCAATGACGGACTACAGAGTCCTGTCTCTGATGGCACTGGTAATTTAATCAAGAATAGTATTCCACATGCTCATGTTTCCTCTCCAATTCTCCGTGCAATTAAAACTACTGTTGTATCTCTCAATTTTTCAAATTATTCATCTCTGACTGTTGCATCTGTTTATGTTCCAAATAATGTTTCTTTCTCTCATTTCATTCATGATCTAAATGTTCTTTTTTCCTATAGTAGTAGCACCATTTTGCTGGTGATTTTAATGCTAGACATAGTCAGTAGGGTGTATAATAGAAATAATAGTGGTAGACTATTAGCTGCTTACGTTCATAACTCTGATTTTCATATTCTAGCTCCTAACTTTCCTACAAGATTTAGTAATTATTCTGCCTCTACTATTGACCTAGCAGTCACGAAAAATTTTCATTTTTGACTATACCATTTCCTCTCTTAATGAGCTTTCTTCAGATCCTACTATCTCTGTTAGCAGTATTGTTAGAACTTGTTGGACTAAGTTTTTTTCTTTAATTAACTCTAATTTTAATTACTCTGCTCATAAACTTAACAATGCTGTTGAAATTGATGACGCTACTAAATATATGACGAAAATAATTACTGATGCTTACAATGCAGTCTCAAAACAAATTAATACCAACAATAGTAGTTATCTTGCTCCCCACATTAAAACCTTAATCATTAACAGTAATCATGCACGTAAAACCTGGCAAATCTTTTGTGATACACAAAGTAAGACTAATTATAATCACTCACTTTCAAGTCTTACAGGGGCTTTACTTGCTCTTTATATTTATGAAACATGGGATAGACATCTGCAAACTATAAACTGTGAAGATGATTCTTTCTGGTCTTACCCCAAGACTTTTAAATGTAAACATTCTCACGTTAGAACCCTAGGCTCTAACAATTCGCTGGCCACCACTGACAGTCAAAAAGCTGAAGTTTTAGCTAACAGCCTTCAGGAACAGTTTCTTGAAAACAATATGCATAATCATGATACTGAAAATCTCGCTGAGTCCACTATCACTAATTTTATTAATATCTATCAAACCTCTGAAACTCCTGTCAATAAATCATCTTTCATTATTAATTGTATTTGCTCACTGAAAATTAACAAAATTCCTGGCATAGATAAAATTACTAATAAAATGTTAAAAAACATTCCTTTCAAAACAATACTTGAGATTTGTAAACTTACTGATTCTATTCTTCATAATGGTTACTATCCTAAGTCATGGAAAACAACTAGAATTCTTACAATTGTTAGACCTGGAAAGGATCCTACTTCTCCTATTAATTACAGACCAATTTCTTTTTTCTCTCTTCTATTAGTAAACTGATTGAAAATATCATCCTGAATGTCTTTAAAAGTGAGTCAAATTAAAAGAACCTTCTCATTCCACAGCAATTTGGATTTACCAAAAAACTTTCTACAACTCATCAGCTCTACAAACTCACAGAAACCGTTGCTGAAAAATTTTCCTGGAAATATGAAACTGCTGCAATTTTTTTATGTGCTTTTGATAGAGTCTGGATTAATGGATTGATTTACAAACTCATTTCTCTCCTTATATGATTCGAGTAATTTGTAACTATCTTTCAATCAGACCCTTTTTGGCACAGTAGATAATACTGATTCCTCAATTCATGATATTCATGCTGGTCTGCCTCAGAGCTCTATTCTAGGTTCTTTCCTCTATATATTTATCAACGATATTCCACAAAAGAACAATATCAAAATTAGTCTGTATGCTGACGACACTACAATCTTAACGCAAAGTCGAAAAACTTGCACTATCCAGGAAAATTTGCAAAATTGCATCATTGATTTAGAAAATGGCTCATTACCTTGAAGATAAAATTAAATGTAACCAAGAATGAAGCAGTTCTTTTCACTTGCAAAAAATCCTATAACCCTCCTAATATTAATTATATCACTTAGTCTCAAAACACTAAGTACTTAGGAATTATTCTTGATAGTAAACTCAGCGACAGATCGTATATCTACAACCTTAGAAATAAATTCAATACTCAATTTAAAATTCTCTATCCTTGAATCAATAAAAACTCTGCTTTATCTCTTAATCTCAAAATACTAACATATCTCTCTTATCTTCGTCCAGTATTAGCTTATACGTACTAATTTTGAAATTATTCAAAGGCTTGAGAAAAAAAAAACTCTTAGAATGTTAACAAATTCACCCTGTTACTTTTGTAATGACGATATTAGACACGCTCTCTCGATTCCAAGTTTAAGACAATTTGTTTACAAAATTTCTACTAAATTCTATAAGGATATGCAAAACATCAATAACACTGTTTTTAATTTTCCTACAAAATTACGATTATGATATTTCTTCCCGCAAACATAGCAAAAGACCTCGCACAGTTCTAAATATTTTAAATTAATTCCATATCTTGACAATTTTCTCCTGCTTTCTCCAGGATGAAAAAAGCTATTTTTTCTCCTAATTTGACCTTTGTTCATTCTGTTTAATTTTTTTTTATGACATGCAACTGATTTCATCAACATCTACATTTTTGAAATTTTTGTTATTTTTCATTTTATAATTTTATTAAATAAATAATTCTTTTTTTTAAAAAAAAGGGCCATTTAATTATTTCTTTTTCTTATTAACTCAAAGTTCATGAGACCACCGCTATGTCTCAACATCTAGCTATGAAGGAACTAGAGGACGCTACACGGCCAAGGATCTCCGTATTAATGTACAATAAGAGAAGAGAAATTTCTGTAAGAAAAACAAACACTACATGTAAAATAATACACATGACTTCCGTATCATATTTCTAGTTATACTCATATGCAATAAATTGTGTTTATAATTTTCTTTAATATAACAGATCGTAACATTTGCAAATTATCAATAAAAATTACCATTGTTAATCAAAAAGACATTAAAAAAATTTGAGCGAAGATAGATCGTTATCAGCATGACTTATAAATTATAAAATATTTAAAAAAGACCATTATTCAATTAATTTCTCTGAAGCAGCAAATTTTATAAGAAACTTACATGACGTTTTCAAGTGCTCAGCCAATTTTGTTAATCCCATGCATTTCTTTGATGGAAGAAGTATGATTTATTTCTTTTCTTTCTTTTCTGAAATTTCTCCCTTCCATTGCCACAAAACCATTTTTACATCATCCGCCAACTGAACTCATTCGTCAGTGTCTGCAATCGATTAAATAAAGCACAATATTAGAAAATGTTTAGCACAAGAGTGTTAGCTAAAGATTCAAACTTCAAGCTAACCAGTTATCAATTAATTGGAAAACATGCCAAAAGGAAAAGAATTATTTTTTCGCCAGATGCACAAAAATGCCATCACTTCAAGGATTACTTCTAGCTTTGGTGTCTGGAATTTTCTATGCATTAAGTGCTTACTTTGTTAAAGATATGGACAATTTAACCGCTGGACAAATTGGTGTGTACCTTTCCTGTTTTCTGTTTGTAATTACTCTTCCTCAAGGTGTTAAATTAAAAAAGAATGTGTTTGGAGAAAAAGGAGATCGCCTACAGTTGTTTGTATCTGGAGTGGCTGGTACATTCAGTTTGATCTTAAGCTTTTTTGCCTTCAAGTATCTTCCTCTCGGAGTTGGATCTGTCACGACGAACTGCTCCCTCTTTATAACAACAATAGCTTCCAGAATATTTCTTAAAGAACCATGCGGTATAATGCAAAGTATAACCGTTGCTCTCACTTTTTTAGGCATATTCCTTAACAGCGGAGTTCTTGAGTTGTTGAATGGAAATCACGTAGAATTTTCCAGCTTGTATCTGTACGGTTTCATGGCAGGTATAAGCTGTTCACTTTGTGTTTCAGGTCGGTATTTTGTGATACGAAAGCTGAACCACATTCCTCATACATTGTTTAATTTCAACCATGCATGTGTGTCAGTTATACTGACAATCTTGTTCACTATAGAGTTTGAATCCTTCAATGTCTTGCAATGCGGATATCAAGGGTTCCGTATTATTTCTATGGGAGTTCGCCAGTTACATAGGGCAAACATTATTAACAAAAGCATTACAATGTGAAAATGCTGGACCTGTAACTACTGCAAAAGCAGCTACGGAAATTTTCGTCAACTTTTTGTTCCAAATTATTGTGTTTCACGACGTTCCTGATGGCTACAGCACAGCCGGATCTTGTTTAATAGCTTTATGCATAATTTTTGTTGGTATACAAAAGTGGATTGATTCTTCATCTGACGATTCGATTCAAAAGAAATACTTTAAATGGATAATTATGTGAAAAAGGGTAGTTATGTAATCATTATCAATGTTTCTGGATACTATACTAGAAGAAGATGAGCAGTTTTCATAGGATGGTTAGAAGGAGTTTGAGGCATATTTTAGCGTAGTGTGCAATATGTTTTAAAAATAGGTTGAATTGCTAAAAACATAACTAAAATGTAAAGCATATTTCAGTCAGATGATTGTTTTAATATCATATTATTCAAAATCACCGTGACTTTTTTGAACATTTTCTGTCATGTATTCTGTTTATAATGGCTTTCAGTTGGAATTACATGCGAAATTTAAAGTAAAAAAAAAAAAAAAGTGAAGCAAATTTATACTCAAAAAGCAATACTGTTTTTATTGTTAATAATTTATGTATTTTATTACATTTTTTTGGTTTTCAGAAATTTATTTTAATATATTGGTCCTAAACTTGCGTACTTATTGATTTCGATTTATATTATAAGTAAAAGGTTTATTAAATATGATTTGATGATTTTTACATTATTCTGCGTTAAATACTCGCCATTTAATAAAAAGTAAACATATTCTGTGTTTAATTTGTTTTATATATCAAATATACAATTAGAAGTGAACGATTTACAAAATATTTTTATGTATGGTACGTGCTGCGAATTATTGTTCCAATAAATTACGCTTGTAATTTATTTAAACCCAAAAATTATATACTATAGAATGCAAAGTGACTGTATTAAAACATCACCTTTAGATTTTTCTTGTTTCAGATTTTTACTTTTTAAAGAAGTTATCGATAACTTCAGCATTTCGGCAGATACTTTTGAATGTTTTCGATAATTCAAAAAGAGAACGGGTTTTCGTTTTATAAAATATAAATATTTCACTCTAAGTAAGAACTTTAAATATATAGAAAATAAGTAACCGTTAACACTTAATAACTGTTCAATGACTTTAATAGCCCAAGCATATTTTGTGAATTATTCATGGAATTACTGAAATTCATTATTTAATTATATGTTCAGTTAAAAGTGGTTAAATAAAAACTTCTACTGTGAACTCTTTTTTTAAGCTTCAAATAAAACTTTAACAATATTTTTTCCTCAAAATGGTGGCTAAATTCTTTTAGTTAACCCAAGAATTAAGAATTGATTTTCATTTAAATGATTTTATTACTAAGTTTATACGTATACATTTGAGCATTATATACTTCTTTGTAATAATATATCTTTAATAATCATGATATCTTGATTAAAGATCAAAGAGTTTGAAGATAATTGGGTAACTAATTTGATAATGTATAGCATGATTTTCGTTCATGATAGTGTATTTTTATTATTTACCGTTTGTTCTTAAATTATTTCTCTTATTATTATTTCGTTGAAAAATGGTAATAGTCAAAGTTAAAGCCAAATAAGGGCATTGCCTTGATTCAGTGTTGTTTCAAGGTTGAAACGGAATTATTTTTAAAAATAAATACGTGATGTTTAGCAGCCATATTTATTATAATTGCAAAGACAGCCCTGTACGACTACAACACATAACATACAAAATAAAATTATATAACGAATATTATCAAAATCCTCTTAAAAGATGTTTGCTAAGGGTCTTTGTACTCTCCGTACTGCGTGGAACTCTTCGATTGTATTACCCTGAATGATTTTTATTATTTACTGAATACCATAAATTTTTATTATTTACCTTTTGTTCATAAATTATTTGTCATATTATTATTTTGTTTAATATAATGGTAACAAATATAACTTTGTATATATCGCTTTAATAAAAATATCATTTGATGAGATTATTTTTTTGTAAATTATCATCCATATTTTCATTTTTATAAGTTGTAAATATATTTTTAAAAGGAAAATGATTTTTTTATCTATATAGATGAATTTTTAAAAAATAACTTTTCTACTATTTTTTTCTTAATTCTGTGCTTCGAAAAATATACACTTTCAAAATCACTATCAGTTAACATTATACTTCCTCTCACTTTCAAAGTGAATAGCAGGATTAAACCCTTGAGAAGCCTTAAAAGCAATGAATGCAATACATAACGGAATTTTTAAACTTCGTGAAAAGATTTCCAACATTCACCTCTGCTCATATCCTTTTTTAAAAGCAAAGTAGTCTGACATTTCTTTTAGAATTCTGTACATTAATTAATTAGAACGATTAAAAACATAGAAACCTCTCTCTCTCTTTCACTTCAGTTTTCGAATATTTATGCTTATGGAGAACGAAATCTTTTCCCTCGTATAGAAATGAGGGAAAACATAGTATTAAAAAGAGTAGAAATGAATTCGTCAAAATATTGATTTGTGGTGAAATGGCATTTAAATTCTGTTTTTTTTAAATTTTTTTTTAAGAATTTTCCTTTGAAGAATTTTTCTGTAATTTTGAATTAAAACTTTAATAAGATCTTTTTATTGGAAAGAAAATTTAACGAAAGTGTTAATCAAATTTTCTTTTTTTAAAGATTTCTGAATTATAATTATTCGTTTAAAATAATGAGTAACAAATTTTAAAAGTTTTAAAATAGGAATTCTTGGAATGCAAGCTTATCAACATCTGAAATAGTATTTTATACATAAAAAAAAAACCCTCAGATATGAAAATCATTACCAATTTGGATCTGATTTTAAAACACATTATTTAGTTTGAAAAAATACTGGTTACTTTTTTATAATATTTGTACTAAGACCTATAATTTATATATATTCCATATTATAATGTAAATATATATATTACATATTGTAAAAATAAAATAAATAATTGTAAACTTTGAATAAAGTGCAAGGCATTTTGTGCAAAGCTTATAAAAATGTTAACAAAATAAATATAAAAGAAAAAAGAAAAAACCTTTTTGACCTGTGTATTTATCACTACTTTTATGTATTACTTGTGATGTGAAATGCACTAATGGCAATTTAGAGATACTTTAAATTATTTCTTTTATACTTAGAGATAAATATATTTCGAGTTAAAGTAGAGTGATTTAGAGAATTTGCTTGTAGTATGGGAGAAAACCCAGATGGGAGAAACTTAGTTATGGGAGAAAAGCTTAACAAAGTCTAACTGTGCGTAAATCACTACATTTTATGCATTACTAATATATTTTTCATAAATACTTTTGTCTCCTGTGTGATGTGATTTCAGGAGGTTCAGATAATGATAATTTAGAGATACTTTAAATTATTTCCTTTATACTTAGAGATAAATATATTTCGAGTTAAAGTAGACTGATTTATAGAAACAAAAAAAAATTAGTTTCCAACATGAAATCTAACTCTCCATACGATATTTATATACCAGTTGTATAGAAAAGGTTTTCAAAAATGTTTTTATTAAAACTCAAACAAATATCTCACAAATTATTTGTTATGGAGTCATAACTAATAACTAAACATCGATTCATTGACATTTGAGTAATTTTGCTAACATTGGTTTAGCGTTTTTCCTAAAAAAATACTTAAATAACTTCAAGTAATTAGATAACAGCTTTTTTGTTTATTATTTGTAATATATAATAAGATCCCAATAAGACAGTATCATATTAAAAAAAGCCCTTAATATTAAAAACTTATTAATTAAAAAATTAACTTCGTTGTTCATTTATATATGGGAATACATAAAATGATATATTCTCCAATTGTTTCTATTAAGGATTCTGATTTCACAATTAATTATAGCTTTTATTATTCATTTTACATTTTAATATATTGAAATGTTTTGAAATTAATATGCATGATATAATGTTACCTGACCATAATAAATATGATAATATATTATACTTTATAAATTTTATAAAAGAAAAAAAACCTAAGTGGAAAATGTAAATATTAGGAAAAAGAGTTATTTTCTCTTAGTTTACAGGTACTTTGTATAAAATAATAATGCAAGAAACTATTGATAAGACCATAGAAATAAAATTTAAAAACATTTTTGTACTTAATTTAAATGCTCATATTTGATACAAACAAAAATTACTTAAATTTGAAAAAACTGACACGCAACAAAATTACCTAAAGATTTACGAAACATTATACGCTATACTTACTACGCCACGCTATAAAACTTAATAGCATCCCTGTTTTTATTTAAATAAAAAATAGCCAGAAAAATTCTAAACAAAATAACTTACAAAATAAATCAAAATGATAATCTTTTCCATAAAAAAATTTATCAGTGACTCAGATATATTTATAAAAGATATTAGAGCACAGACTCTTTCATTCTAAGTGCTTTATTTGGAATTAACTTTCCAACTTCCGAAACTTTCCGTCAAAGAAGTACAATCATTTATCAACATAAAACATCACATTCTTTAGGCTAATCTTTCCCCTTAAACTTTTATCGAGATTTAAGTTGTTAACAGATCCTTTTAAAGCATTCTGCATAAAAGTAAAATCCACTTTTAAAGTCAAAAGCTCCCTCTTAACCTTATTTATTCATTAAAGAAGTTTAATTTACAACTGCGATTAAAGACGCCTGTAGAAGCCATTTCTCAGGAACCCGAACTCGAATCCTTTAGATGGAGCCTATGCGATCTCTTTAAGCCTGGCGTTGATGAAGCAGATTAAGTGAAGTTCCTGGTGTTTGGGTTCGGATTTGACGGAAAAGAAGAAGAAAATAATCGTCTCCCATTTATCGCTTAGGATTTTCCCTAATAGAGGAGGAACCAATATAAAAGTCGAATATTTCTTACGTCTTTGTTGTTTGCCAGAGATAGTTGTTAGGCAGCTATTAAATGTTGCTGAATAAATCTGTTTTAGAATGTTAGAAGATGGGTGTTTGATTTTGTGGTTTTTCGCAAATTGATAAATATCGCCTTGAGTGATTATTAGTTTCTTAGCAGTATAAAATAATATGTTTGAAATATAAAACAAAATAGGCATAGAATATGCTTTAAAAAACGGCTGATTTTACAAATGAAAATAATGAACCAAAACAAAACAAAAACTATAACAAGTGTATCATTTTGTACATAGTTGAGTTGATATTAAGAAAATCTAATTGCAAAATTAAACAAATAATTATGCAATTAAACTAATTGATTTAATTCAGTTACTGGAATGTTCTAGAAGAATTAGAAACCGTTACATTTAACAATGGCACATTTCCCTTGTTACCAGTTCATGCGGCTGCGCTTATTTTCTTTCTTTGTGTGTTGTCCAAAGTCTTGGTATTGAATAATTTTATAAACTTCTTCTATTTTGGAAAATAAATTCTTATAAATTTCCTTAAATTTTCAGCAAATTTTGTTCATTTTTACATTAAACTTCCTTAGAATTTCAGATTTTTTTTTTTTTTTTTTTGCTTTATTTAAATTCTTCGCGAAATCTCATTTAGCGCACTCTGGCGAAAAACGTTTTTGACGCCAAATTCCAACGGCCCTTATTCTGAGATTTTAACGGAAAAATTGCAGCACCATATTATGTTTAGTGATAAAGATATTGATAAATTGCCGGATTGAAATCTAGAATACTATACCCCTGTGGAAGTCGCCAATCTTTCTCCCCGAATATTTCGCAAGTGTTCCGTCTAGTTTCTTTAGGGAAATCATCTTTAATCAGACAAATTCGTTATTTTTTCTTTTTCCGGGCAATATAATGACTATCTTAAAGTTACTTTAAATGTTATTTGAAGAATTTTTATTTAAAATAAATAGGAACTTAATATACTTTTTTTAAATAATTATTCCAAGATACTATAAGTAATTCCGAGAATATTCTAATAGTAGTATTTCGGCCACTGATATAGAATATAAACAATTGTTATGATGTTGCATTCATGAAAATATTAAATCAAACAACAAAAACTGTTTTTTACTTTATAACAACTTATATTTGATTATCAAATAATTAATTTCTTTTCATGCCTGTTGACATAGTTATGATTTTGTGGCAATCGTTATTTGAATTCGCACGAAAAAATATTACTTTATAATTTTAGAATGTTAGTTCACTGACCAGAAACGCCATTTGAACGTATTAAATTTTTCTGTGATTTTTATGATGTTGTTCTTTTTGCTTTTTTTTTGTCACTCACTTGATATGGATATGCAAGGAAAGGCTTTGGTGAGGCAATAAAAGATCATATTCACCTCCAACAAAGGATATATAAGAATAAAATATAAGTTATTCTCTGGTTTTTTTTTTCTCTTAATAATATTGATTTTATCATTAATAACATGAGGATGGGAAATAATTTGACGTAATAGCGAATATTATCGTTGTTACAAAAGTTACACTTTTGCGTTAACAAAACAAAATACTACATAATAACTTGGCATTATAGCGATAAAATTTGGCGTTAAATAACTTTAGGAATAATATTTTGGCAAAATAGTGATATTTTTTGGCGTTAAAGCGTTAAAATTGGCCGTAAAGAAAATTTAGGAATAAATTTCGGCATAATAGCTATAAAATTTGGCATTAAAACCATAAAATTTGACTTTAAAACATTTTAGGAATAAAATTTCGCTTAATGATAAAATGTGGCGATAAGCGATAAATTTTGCCGTAAAAGCAATTTAGGAATAAAATTTGACGTAATAGCTATTTGGCAACTAATATTGGTGTGACGGCGATTTTTGGCGATGGATTTTGCGAAATAGACTTTTACAATGACAACTAACTCCGACAGCCATTTTGTTTGTTTACTTGACGACTGACGATAGATTTGGTACAAAGGATAATGATTCTAGATTTTTACCAGTTGGCAAATATGGCTGATAAGAATTTTGACGTCGGATAATTCTATGGATTAATAGGAAAGAAAATTCCGTGGACAGAAGCAGCAAAGAAATCCTTTGAAAAATTGCAAAGAAGATTTAATCAATGCTGCTTTATTAACGTTTTCTAATCTAGATCAGCCATTAGCTTTATGTACAGACACCTCTAATTTCGCAATTGGATCTGTTTTAGAGCAATATGAAGATTGAGGTTGGAAACGAATAATATTTTATTCCAAAAAGTTAAATGACAAAGTTAAATGACATTCAAAACTCTTTCAGTATAATGACAGGGAGGTTTTTAAGTATCTATCTTTGTATCAAACAAGATATCTTTGCATCACTAGGAGGATGAGACTATGATATTCACAGATCACAAACCAATTATATTTGCATTTAAACAGAAAAATGATAAAGCATCACAAAGGCAATTAAGACATCTCCAGTATATTACTCAATTTTCAATAAATATAAAATATGGAAAAGATAATATTGTTGCTGACTGAATGTATAAAATTGAATCCATTTCTGTTATCAATCATGACAAAATTAATGTAACTCCAATATAAAATAAAAATATTTTTCGTAAGGATTTAGATTCTTATTCACGTGCATACCCTATTTTAAGATCGCTCTCTGTGATTGTCAGAAATGACAAGTAATATAGTGAAAATTAAAGAAAATGACATTGTTTACGTCGATAGATTAAAATAAACTTATTTGCTAGTCTCAGCTGAAGATGATTTTCGAAACCAAGAGATATTAACAATTATTTTTCTCCTTGTATCGCAACTTTGATGTAGAGTAGTGTAGCATCCACAAATATATAATCTTTATTTCTGCAACATTAGGCAGACTTCGAATGGCAGTAGTAGAAAAATGTATAATTAGAGTAACATTGTTTTGAAAAGAACGCATGTATTTAAAAAAATAAATATTCCTCTTTAGAAAATATTAATGAAAAGTTATTTTCGAACAGAGAAATAATGTAGTTGCAGTTATATGATCAGTGGACCCTTATTTTCAAAAGAAGAAATTTGGCAGTCCGTAAAGTTGGGATAATATTTTCTACGAGGATCTTCAAGAATAATTGTATCATATTTACTAATCATATTGAATCATTAATTCCCTGGCGGAGCCCTTTTTTTGAATGGCCGAGTTCGGAAGCCGCTTTCTGGTTTCGGTTCCAAGGTGTGGGGTTCGAGTCTCAGTGGTACTCAGTCAGAGAAACTGTAGTTGGAGCTATTAATAGAGGCCTTGACATTTTTCAAGTTACTTAGAGCATATTGTCACTGCGATTCGATCTGGTAAAAGATTCGGGGTTTCATAAGTTAGATGTTAAAGACAAATAAAAACTTGCCAACCATTTGAAAAAATAATTTTAGTTTAAGAAAAAATGTATGTGTAAGGCAATAATGTTAAATTCTTCTAGGACATATAAAGTAATCATAATAATATGCTTGAAATATGATATAAGACAAAAAAACTGGCATAGAAAATGTTATAATTATTATTATTAAAAAAGCCTAACCTTTAAAAACGAAAATACAACAACATGAAAATTATAACAAGTGTATCCTTTTGCACGTAGTTCTATTGATATTAAGAACTCTAACTGCATAATTTAATAACGACAGTTTTTAAATTTACAAGAACCCGCCAACGCCAGGTTTCATGGAAAATTTTGTGTTTTGCGCTTGAATGAAAAACATACATATTCATTTAATTAATTGTTTCAACTATACAACATATTTTAAGTTAAAAGACAAAATTCAAAATGCCAAAAATTAATAATGTATAAAAATCAAGCATTAAGTAAATATAAATATAAAAAAATATTAAAACTAAAACAACGAATAAATAATGATATTAAATGCCAATTATGAATTAAAAACGTGAAAAAAAACATGTACAGAACAATCTCAATGTATAGGTGAATATGTTGTAAAAATATTAATTTTTATTTGTTGAAAGGGAGCTATCATATTTTTTTTCATGATTTAAAAGATAAAAAAAATAAAAATGTTTGACTTTTCATTGCTATGATTTTTATTTTTGATTAAACTTTCTTTTTTAATTTTCTATTCAAAATCTTTTATCGGAGCAATAAAATTAACTGGAATTAATATCTCGTATTACGCTTTCAACAAGCTGATCCATCTATGAAACATTCTGTGTTAAAAAAGTGAAGCACTCTTAAGTCAGTTTACATATCCTTTATGCAATTCAACATTTCCAATTATAACAACTGCTAGCATTGCTCCATCGGTTGCACCATGTCCTCTTTCTTGAAAGAAAAAAATACATATGCTTGTTCTTCTCCGTGGGTGTGTGGTCTTTTATTTATTGTGCACAAGGAAGCAGCATGGAATTGGTATAAGTGCATAAGTCGTTCGGTGTGAGTACTTCCTTCAACATAAATACTCTCAGGGTGGTAAATATTTATGTCCTCCGAGCAATCTGAAAGGGATTCTTTGTTTGATCTCATGCTGCTGTTGCGCAGCCATATTCGGAATCAATGACATGAACCTCGACATTTTTCTCTCATCCAATGAATATATTAGGTAAGTAAACAGAAAGATACATGCAGTTAGTACCCACTCTAAAACACGATAATACTTTCCTTGTTATAATGAAATGGTGCTTATTTTTACAAGATTCTGATGCAGTGGCGTTTTTAATTATAACTATTTTAAATGAAAAGTCATTTATTATAATATCCCTTAAAGATAAAAAATAACTCGTATATTTTTAATATTTTCCAAACGTGAATTTTTGGAAAATGCTTTGTGAAATATGTAAAACCGATATGCCAAGTATAAATATGTTTTTATTCATTATTAATGTTCAACATGTTCCACTAATAATTATTGACATTGTTATTGTTATTATTTATAAATTTTTTTCATTGTGTCCTAACTTTTTTTTTAGCTTGCTTGAATTGCTGTTGGCATAAAATGAATAAAACATGATAAATATTAAATCTTTTTTTTTCACTTTGCGGAAAGTATGTATTATAATAAGTATTCCTTTTTTTACTTCCAGGAAATTGCGAATCTTAAACTAAAGCTATATTTAAATGAATAGATATAAAGGACAGATCATATAAAAAGTATTTTTTAAATATGTATGTAAAAAATTAAAATGAATAAATTATTTTAATTGGAAATACACTTTTTTAGTTTAAAAATTTGAAAATTAATTAACTATTCATTAAATCTGACAGAAATCGTATCATTTTCGAATGTAAAGTATTTTGGTCAGTCATTCAACTTAATATAGCAAATCCAGCGTCCACTGGATGCTATACTGCACCCACATTTTGCTGCAATAATTTTAAATGAACATCCTCTCTGATGATATCTGGGGAATTCATATTCCGCTCTTCGCCCTCCTTGATCTCAACGTCAGGTCATTCCGACTTATAGATTTAACATGTACATTCCCGATATATACGCGTAAGCTCTCGATTCAACATTGCTTGTCGAAAACCCAATGTGCTATCGGTCAGGCCACTTAACATATCGAGAATAACAAATAATGTTACTCATGTAAAATTTGTTAATAGCTATTTTTAATTGTCCATTTTAATTTATGTTATGTTTAAAATAAATTTTATGATTTACTTTCTACCTATTTATTCTTTTCATATACATTTGTATGCACTTAAAAATATTTATTATAAATATAATTTTGCATTCCCCGAAATTTTATATTCGTTTATATGATATACATTTAACACTTTTACTACACTTAGAGTTCTCTTTTGTACAAAACAAATTTAATTAAAAAATCAAAGGATGTGATTTTTATAAATAACTTTGCATAGAACTTCTGAAGTATTTAATAAAAGATTCATAAAAATTTCAAAGTAAAAAAGAAAAGGAAATATTATAATTAAAAACAAGCGCAATCCATAAAAGATAAGACTTCCAAGTTCCTCACTGTAACTAAATTCATCAGAAGTGTGAGATCTTTCTAGAACTTAAATATCTTAATTAGTTGAATTTGTAGAAGAAGTTCTGCTGAGTCACTTTCCTTTTATCTTAGTAAGAAATCTATTATTTTTAGAGCTTGCATTCTTCATCCCAGTGCAGATAGCGAAGATGAATTTTTTTGTTCTAATAATAGAACGGCATCTCTGTCAGGGAAGTTATCTGATTTCAGCACACAACTCAGGCGTCTCAAGTTCGTCGCCCTTCTAATCAGTCACTCAAGAAAATGTACGAAAAAAAAAAAACACGACTTCTTCACTAATTACTTAAATAAGATATTTCAATAAAATATACGTATAGATTGTAATTTCATCGCTTTATGAAGGTCAACGATGCTTTCTGAGATTATGGAGGGGAAATCGTCATTATTTTTACGTTTTAATCTTATATTGAACCTTAATTTTTTTCTGTTTGGATCAATTGTACATTTGCAGTTGAATTTTCATTTAAAAATTTTCTCTCTTGAAGAATAATGTCATTTCTTTAACAAGATTATAGATTCCAATAATTACTCGAATTGAAAAATCATTTAGTACTGATTACATGAAAATAAAGCTTTTAATGTAATAGGTGGCATTAAATTCCTTTCACATAGAATGGCTACTACTTTTAATATAGTTAGTGATCTTACTGAATCGTAATTGTGTTTTTTTTTTTTTTGCACCACAACTTCCATTTATTGCTACCCATAATAAACAATGCTCATAAAGTCCTCTTTACAATTTCAAAACTTTGTTACAAAACAAAGGTAAATAAAAAGACAGATAAATGCAAATTATTACAAAATGAGACGTAATCATTTATCGTTTTTTACCTCATTTAATTTTAATTTAATTCAATTTAATACAAAAGCACCGTTAATTCCATGGAGGCATCAATTAGACACCATAAGTTGCAAGAAGCATATCAAGATGGTACTAGATTTCCTGCCATGGGGGCAGGAGGGTATGCTACATCAGCTACATGCTATATGCTGCATTAATACAAAGGCACCATTAATTGCACGAAGCAATCAAGATGGTACTCGATTCCTTGCCATGTTCGTTGTAGCATACCTTCATCAATAGTTGCAATGCCATCAAGGATCCTGCACTTTAAATTAATCATGTCCCTTACCTTTACTCGGTATATGATATCTTTTACATAGACCTGGATATCTATATACATCATATATTACTCTCCTCGACTCATTTTATGGGGTAATGTTAAAAATATCTCACATTGCACTGAACAATGATACGGAACATGACTAATCTAAAACAGAAGATCACTGATGGCATTGTCAACATTGATGAGAGTATATTACAACGAACATGGCAAGAAATCGAGACCATCTTGATGTGCTTCGTACAACTTATGGCGCCTACATGGAGATGGAATAAATAGAATTAAATTAAAATTAACTGAGCGAAAAAAAAAAAACTTAAATTCCTACGTCGCATTTTGTACTAATTTTCACTTATCTGTCTTTTCATTTACCTTTGTAACACATTTTTGAATTGTTAGACTTTATAGTGATCTTCTGTATTATGTATTTATTTTATGTATTATTTTCTTCTCATGCATTTTCACCAAATGTAAAATCGTATATTTACCATTATACTTACTTCAAATTGTTTTTCTTAAAATCAGATGAATTTAAATTTTAAAATAGAATTTTCTGATTCCTTTTAGCAACATTAATTTTTCTCCTTTCTATTTAAATGTTTTCGCCAATATTGCAACTCTTATTCACCCAATTAATAATTTATCCCTTCTGTAAGCCAGATTCTATAACTTAAGTTTTATCATGAAAATAACTTAAATATTTTATGTTATTTCATGTACATTAAAACTAATATGTTCACACATGACGTAAAAAAAAAAAAAAAAAACTCTTCTTAACTGTTTCATTATTTAAATAATATAGTATAAAATTCTTTTATTTTTTATCAATAGCGTCTGTATTTTCGTTCAATATTTTCACGAGAAATCTGTGACCCATCCTTCTAACTTGAGTTAAAGTTCAAGAAAAGGGAAGAAAGATCTCACACTTCCGATGAATTTACAGTGAGGATCTTGGAAGTCTCATCTTTTATGGATTGCGTTTGTTTTTAAATTGAATAGAACTCCAAACCCCTGGGTTTTAAATCATATATTTTATGGCTGGAATATTTTAAATTCATGATGTTCGGAAATAGAGGCGCTACAAGATTTTTCACACTAGAAGCTCTTTGGAAATAGTTGTTGATTTCCAATAAAAAGATTTTTGAATGCGAAGATGACAATAATTACTCATGTGATTTCCAAATATACTAGATGATAAGACTTAGCATTGCCAAGCTTCAATGAAATTATATATATATAATTTTAATAAAATGTCAGTGAAATTTTCAAAGAAATCTAAAGAAAATTTAATCAATGTAACATAAAATTTCAACATTCAAGACGATAAAAGGCCTAATATATTTTTTAACCCAATTTGGGCTTGATATTTTGATACAAGATATTTACATTTTTAATAAAATACCTTAAATAAACATGGAATTAAAAGAATATTAATAAACGAAAAGCAAATATTTAGAGGATATAACAAGGTGTTCATATATATTGCTCTATATAAATTGAACAGATTTAAAAAAGCCGATATAATTTCTAAATAATTTACATTAATAAATTGCATTCTAATATAAAATATCCATATAAATTTGGTAACAAATTTCTCTAACTTACAAAAATCATTTTTTGTATACATTTCTAATTGATCAAATCAATATAAAAAAATTGACGACAAAAGGAACACGAACAAATATTTAGTTTATTTCATTAACGCAAAATTAAAAGTGAATACGAATAATAAATTTTTTAGAATGAAAAAAATAAATATTAAGCCTATATAAGAGAAAATTAAAATGAACAAAATAGATATTAAAAAACAACTTTATCAAAAAAAACTTACCATTTTTATTCAAAAGAGAATTCTTATAACGATTCCTAATTTCTTTTTTCAAGCAAATGTTTACGAATTTTGTATTTATGAAAAAAATAAAGATTTAAAAATATATTAAATAAGAATTAAGAATCACAAAAGTGAACAGGAATTCATAAAGAGCTATGATGCCATATCGCATTAGAAATTCTTTTTCAGACGATTTTTAAATTAAATAGTTGAGCGGTAATATTAAAAAAGTTTTGAAAAAACTAAGAACGAATATTTTTAAGACTAAATAAATTGCATAAATTTTTCATAAATATTTTAGGCATGTTTTAAAGTTGTCTACTTAACATTAATTTTTAATTGCAATTAAGAAATATTTTTTGAAATTCAACTTGCAGTATTAAATAAAATTATCTACTTTGAATATTGAATTATTGTTTTGTTTGTCTATGTTTATAATCTATTTTTTTTATTCATGTATATAAATAAAATATCGTCTGTGTGTTTAAGAAAACATGCATTGCTTGAAACTTCGTAAGTTAATTATTAATTTGTTCTTAGAAAAAATTATTCTATTGAATAGAATAAATAAATTTATGTGATTTAATTGTTTTTATTGCAAAAGTTTTAAAATGCATCGTAGAATAATCAGCAAATTAATATCTGTGAGGCCAACAAAACTACTATCTCATGGAATGAAGATATGAAAATTAAATGCAAATCCAAGATCATCAACTGAAAAAGAAAATTTTAAGACAGTTAAAGCAAGATTTGCCAGCCCATATTCAAAGAATAATTCGAATATATTCTAGATATTCTTCATTAATGTAAAGAATCTAAAACTTCGAATTTCATCTGCTAGAAGCATGAAAAAAAATACAGTGTAATATTTTCTAACGGAAGGAAATGTAATAAATTTGGAAATAGTGATTATATAATAGTTTGATTAAGTCAAAAGAATAATTATTTTTAAAAAAACTTATTATTTTCCTTAACCATAGGAATGGTAGACTTATGGTATGAAGGTGCATATTATTCCTTGGAGTAGGTAAGCTTGAAAATTTTGTAAATGAAATTCTTGTTTTAACCTTAACGCAACATACTTAAAATAGTAATTAAATTAAAATGTAAGAGAATTTGAAAAATAAAGGATTTTTTAATTAATAAGAAAACGAAATTGTATTATACATTAATAATCTAATAAAACGCAATTTTTTTGAAAAAATAATTTCCGAAATGAAATTAAATCATTAATATCAAATCAAAATGTTTATATCAACAAATTGAATTCTATACGAATGAGAAACTACCTATATAACTAAAAATAAACAGTTTATTGAGGCGAATAAATTTTTTTTATATTTAATTAAAAATTTCCTTTTAATACTATCTTCCTTGTCATGTCAAAATAATTATTAGTTAACATTTTAGGTATATCTTTATTCTTTACCTTATTTCTATGCATTATTTTGTTATGTTTTATATTATTATCTCTATTCTTTTGGGAATATTGTCAAATAAAACGGTCCCATTTACATATATTTGCTTATAAAAACGCGTAATGATATTTTTTTTATTATTTAAGAATATGTGTACACATTATATCAATAATCAAAGTAATGTTTTTTAATAATATGAATGGCAATGTCATAATATAAATATGAATAGCAATGTCATAATATAAATATGAATAGCAATGTCATAATATAAATAGGGATGATACGTAAAATTTTTGTATATTTTTTTGCCAATGAGAAAGGAAGTCAGTTTTTTATTTGATTGAATATGTTTTCATTTATTATAAGAATACTTTGTAAAATCTAATTCAATACTAATTTATATTTGTTGTAAAGTTACAAATAATCCTAAAATTTATAACTTTTATTGTATCTATTTTTGTAATCAATGTATCTATTTTTGTAATCAATGTATCTATTTTTGTAATCAATTAATATTTTTATACTGATTTTTTTCTATTTTCTATTTATCATTCATAAATAATATTTGTTGAAAAAATTATTAATGTAGTTCTTGTATCTGAAGGTACTTGAGAATGAAAAAAAAAATTTTTCATGTCCAAAATTGCTTTTAAAATATTTTACACACTACAATAGAACTTTATAATCTTTAAAAAATATATTGGTTGAAAGAACGATAGTCATTGTTATTTTTAACTTAGCGGATTTTGTTATTAGTTTTTATATCTGTTTTTGTTTTTAGTATAATCATACAATCCATATGTTTTAAAATGAAAACAGAAGATGGCGCCACATATCAAGAAATGAAGTATAACTAGAATATAGAGAATAATTCTTGTACGCAAACTGGAAAATACGAAATATTTTAGTCAGATCTGAATTCAGGATAAACTAAGGTTCTCAAGTTAAATGTCATTAACATTGTGAAATAAAAATTAGGAACAAAACATAATTTTTCCAGTAATTTAAGAAAATATCTTTATTCTTTTTTTTTTATCCGATATTGAAGCTATCTTGTATTCTTAATCAAAACTTGGAATAATAATAAGAAAAAGAAACGATCTTTAAAAACAGGTTTTCAATTATAATAATTTACAATATAATAAGCTGCTTAAAACTAAAACGATTACGTTCCATTATCAATTGAAAAATAATCTTAATATTTAATAAATAATAATTAATTAGTAAATAATTGATTAATTACTGGCAAATTTAAATAGACATATTAAACAACTTAATAAAATTTCTGAACGAATATATTTTGTTTTAAATTTAAATCATGTAATGTTGTAGTAAGTCCCACGTGGTCTAGTGGTTAGGATACCTGGCTCTCACCCAGGAGGCCCGGGTTCGATTCCCGGCGTGGGAAGAATTTTTTTTTTTCCCCCTTAATTCGATGATTTATTTAACAACTGTTATTATGCTGCAAATTACTCTGATCAATTATTTAATCTATACAATCTGATAAACAACTTTTTTTTAAAAATAATTAATGAATTCCTTTTTTATGGACATTCAGATCTTATTGTTTTATACCTTTATGCATACGTATTTTAAAATTTATTAAAATTGATCAAAGAGATAATAAATCATTTTGGTTAAAATCTCAGAAATACTTACAGAATTCTTTCCTTTAATACAATATTCTTAAGTCACTATTTAAAATACTAACATTTTAAATAGAAAAGGATGATACAAGTTAAAAAGAAACAAAAAATAATTTACCTTTAAAGAATTATTAACATTCCAATTTTCTTTTAATATCCTACCATTTAATTAAGTTGTATATTATAATGTATACAGCTATAATGTAATAATAACAACCACGTCAATTTTAATGCAAACGTAGTTGTGTGTGGTTTTAAACAGAACATTTTTTTTAATTTGTATAAAATATAACATTTATTACTTTTTATTAAAAGTAAGTTTATTATATAAATAGATTATCTCACTAAAAAAAAAAAATGACCCGGACGTGATTTGAACACGCAACCTTCTGATCTGGAGTCAGACGCGCTACCGTTGCGCCACCGAGCCTACACCCTTCTGATAATGTATATGTTTTAAAAACATGTTTTTAATTAGAAAACTTCAGCTTACTGATTAATTTTTTTGTGTCATTTGCTTTATTTTAGAAAGGAAAATCAATTTAAAATGGAATGATTTTTTCTGATATTTTTCAAATTATTTTTTCTTTATTTTCAGAGTTTTTATTATTTAATTTATGTTTAGAAAATTCGATAATAGCATGAATCGAGAATATATATTCGAATGAATAGAAAATTTATAATTAATTTTAAATTTAACTAAATAGAATTGCTGAACAAAATTATCCAATACCAGATGGCAGCACATGGATTAAATGGTAAACCTTTTGGATTGCAATTATTAGGATTAACATTTGATGAACTCATAGTAATAATAATCCTTTTTTTTTTTTTTGCAGTAATCCTCATTTTTTTAAACTTCATTTTGATTTTAAAATATTACTCAGTACGTTTAAATAATTTAAATTCTGTATTTAAATGAAGAATAATTTAATACCTAAAGTATAATAAACATGTTTCTTTCCAAAAATTCTGTAGTTCATAATATGTTTAAAATTTTTAATAAAATCGCTTTAAAAACACTATATATTCATTTCGCATAGTAAATTTAACAGTTCTTTTCTAATATTCATTTACATGTACAAAAAATAAAAATGAATAAAAACAAAATTACTTTCATTAAAATTGTTTAAAAATAAAATACATACAATTTGCATAATAAATTTAATTAAAAAATAGGAGCTACAAAACAATTCAGTTTTTATTTAGAGATGAAATTGCTGAATTTAAAACAAAACCAATAAAATGTTTAAGAATACAGAATTGTATGTAAATTAGAAATATTACTAACATATTAGACGATATATTTTGATTATTATTATTCAAATCATTTTATAGGAAAGAGAAACTCATCAAACGAATTGAACATATTCATAATTAATTAATATTTATTATTAAGTTTCATTTTAAGTCTGAAAGCAAAAAGATCTTTGCAGAATTAAGAATTAATTTCATTTCAAAAATTTTTATATAAAATTATTTTACTGGCATGATTATTAAAAAAAGAAAATAAACCGATTTTTCTAAATTTCATCTGTGTTTCTTTGTAAGTACGTTTACCTAAGAAGGTGAGAGAAGAATACAAATAAATAAATTAATAAAATTTAAATCAAAATCTGAGATTTTGCTTTATTGTTTCATTTTTATGGCTTTATTTAATCAAAACGATATAAAATGTACAAATAATGAATCAAGATGAAATCAGTAAGTGTCAAATTTTTGGCTACCTCGCTTTTAATGCTAATAAAAAACTGCTACTGTTACTAATGTTGATGTTTATTAACGCTAAATTAATGATAATAACGCTAAATTAATGATAATAACGCTAAATTAAATGATGCTAGTGCTAAATTTTGCATTTATTTTTTAAAGGCTGATGATGCTAATGCTAAACAAACCTCTGATACATAGATAAGTAATTGTAGTTAAAGGAAAGTTGTTTCCCAAATTATTTTCAGTAAAAAAATATTAAAATCTATTTTTTTAATTTCGAAAAATAAATAAATAAAATAATTTTTGTCATTTAATGAAATTCTACAATATTTCGGGTACATATTTCTTTAATTTCACAAAGATGTTTATCACTCTATGATTTAGATAGCAATGCTTTATATCGAATTAAAGAAAAAAAATTTCTGCTTGTGTTTTGTGAATGAGCTTCGTTTATTAAAGAACTTCATGGTAAATAAGGCAAATTAAATAATTTCCCATTCAAAATTTCAAAATCTATAAGTTTTTTGTACTTCATTTCTGTTCTTCATTACCAAAGGTTTTTACTAAATATGGTATTTCTTTTGTGGTAGTTTTTACATGTAGAGTAAAGCAAGGATATTAAATCAAATCGTAAAAATCTTTTTAAATACAATTAATTACTAGCCTCTTCTTTGGAAAACTTCTCGCTAGCACAGATGATTCTTGAACTAAAATTTTTATTTTTAAAATTTATTCGTTTAAATTATTCAGAAAAAATGACACATATAAAAATAAATAATGTAAAAATAAATAATATAAAAAAAAAAAACAAAATGATAAAGTATACAAATGAAGTAATTTCCCATTGAGAATTTCAAAATCTATAAGGGGTTTTTTTTTTTTTTTTTTTTTTTTTGTACTTCATTTTTGGTCTTCAGTATCAAATTTTTTTACTAAATATGGTAGTTTTTTGTGGTATTGTTTGCATGTAGAATAAAGAAAAACGAAAGAATCTGAGAAAAATTTTTAAATGCAATTAATTTCTTGTCTCTTCCTTGAAAAACTTCTCGCTAGCACAGATGATTCTTCAATTAAAATTATTATTTTTAAATTTATTTTATTCACTTAATTATTCAGTTTTTATGTTACACTTTTTAACATTCATTTGAGGCATTCAAACGTATTTTTACAGCTTTCTGGAACCTGTAACAAAATGGAAGAAAAAAATATTATCAAAAAAAATGTTTTTCAATTTTGAAACTAACAATGAAATAAGAAATTAGATAATTTAAAAATAACCCATTGAATTAATAACATTTGTTACTTAATACGTTTCCCGAACATCTTTTCACTGTCCTTACATTACATTTGCTTATATTTAATTATGTTTAAAAAGAACGGACAAACAATTTTAAAACTCGCATATTAAAAATTTATAATGCTCCATATCACATGAATAATGACTCAAATTACATTAAATTTAAGCATGTTACATGCTCAATTTTAAAAGCATGCTAAAAAATTACTTTTTTTTAAGATTAGAATGTTCTTTTCAAATTGATAAGACAAGACGTGCAATTTTACTTGATGGAGTGATCAAATTATCCTAGACAATTCCACAGAATACCGCCGTCATTATAAGATCACGAATATATTTGTGGGTGATCTTCTGAACTTGGAAATATGCGGGCTGCACGAACCTATCAGCTGTCCGTGGTCACGAACCTCGGATGAGGTGCAATACCTGAGATCAGGGATTCAAGGTCAAGCTAACCTTGCAAGTAGTCTTTACTGGCGAAACTCAACACCATGACGTCTATTACTGTTTTCAAAATATTAAACGAAAGTTTTTATTTACCTTATCATTGCGATAGCATTAAACCACGCATATAACACATACAAAAGAGTTCTTTTTAAAGCAATACATCGTGAAAGGAAATATCAAACTTTTTTACGCTTTACTATTTTTATTTTTGTCATTACAGCTTAAAGAAAAATACTAGACATTTAATTTTAAGTAATAACATCAATACATTTCGCATTCTAGGAATTTTATAACATTCCCATTATAGAATTTGTGGCTTTCTAAGCTGGAGATGGGGACGATAAATCTGCAAGTTGAAATGTCCTTTCGTTGGGTTGAAGAAGGTGAAAAGGAGGGCGTGATCTTCCCATGCCAGAAACTAGTTGGTTCAAATGGCCCGACTCGTGGCTAGCTAGAGTTCAGGTGGGCTAAGATTTGAATTTGTTGGTGGTATATTTGTAGTAGCTGTTTTTTTTCGAAAACAAAGATTTTCGATGGTGATTGACGAAGGACAATGTATATAAAATTATCTAGTAACGATAATTGAGGCCTGATGGTCGGGCGACTAGCACTCGGTGCTGCAAGTTTTGGATTCGAGTCTCGGCGGTGATATGAATTCTTGTAGTGATTCGGAATCCACTTTAAACCGAAGTCCCGGTCTAATAGGACTGTAGGCCGTAGGGCTGTCAACCCTATTCCGTAAAAAGAAAACGTCTCCTGTTTCGCAATCCTGCCAGTAACGGACTGTAGTGCCAGGGAGTTAGTTAGCATCGATAGCCAGGCTGCCTGGTAGGAGTTATCTCGGTTTTCTCCCATACCTGATGCAAATGGGACAGTACCCCAAAAGTCCTTTCTTAAGTCACTGTCTTCCTCCCTCCCCTGGTGGCGGGTTGTTCAAGGTATACACCCTACGAGACCTGCCGATGTTCCACCATCCCTTTTCTTATTAATATAGTTCTGTATAGTACTATGTTAGGGACTTAGGTTTGAAAAAAATAAAATAAGTTGATTCAAAAGTATGCACCTAATCATGGTATGCACCTAACCATGCATTATCAAAACGCTATAGGGAGATTCTAGGGTAGTGATTATAAAATCGATTAGTTATATATATATACGTAGAAATTCGTGTATAAAATGCATTATCTTTCTGTTTATATAGCACACATAAAGATAATAAAGATTTGTTGGCGTTATAGCAACAACCAGTCCAAGATGAGTTAAAGTATAATTGGTTGAAGAAGGTTCATCGAACTTTGAAAACTGAAATAACATGAATATAATGACGTCTTAATGAATGGTGGTAGCCAACAGGGTCCGAAGGTAATGAACAATTTTTAATGTGGATTAAATAATCAGGCAAATTATTTATTGCTTAAACTCAGTGAAACACACTCACACAAAAATCATTGATTCTTAAATGAATAAAAATTGCTGTCCCTCATCATTGGTTGGTAGGCTGTTCAAGGCATACATAATGAAACAACGGGACTCGGCAACGCTCAATGACGACTACTTTTGATCATTTTATATCGATACAAATTCAGCTAACAAGAGGAAATTACAAAACAATAAATATACAAAAATACTAATAATAATAATTTTCACATATGTAAAAGTTAAGTGATAATGGTCAATTACGAAAGAAAAGAGTGTAAAATGTTTTTGCATTTTTCACTAGAGAATTTGTTTTACGTGATTATTACGATGAATATTTTCTAGTTAAATTTTCTTCCTTATAACAGTTGCATAAATAGTAATTACAATGCAATATTATAAAGATTTTGCAAAAAAATTGTATGCATTTATATGTAGTTGGATATGTAGTATTAATAATGTATTATTAATTAAAATAAAATACTCACCTACAGCAAGCCAAAAAGATTTTGTAGTAAACAGTTCTTATATGGATTTTAATCCGTTTTGCAGTTAAAATAAATCTAATTAAAGAACTTGACAATGCGCTTACGTATCAGTGTCCCTGAAAGGGATAAATCTAAATAAACAAGTGATGCACAGACCAACATATATTCACTCTTACTTATCCGCGAGCAGCACAAAATAAAAACTCTAATGCGATCTAAAATGTATTTATTTAATTCATTTATAGCACAACACTCAATATGTCTCCGGTCGGACACATATATGGCAATACTATTGACAGATCCGTATGGTTTCAGGACAGTAGCATTCTTGAAACGATATGTGTCAAGTTTCATGACATTCTGATAATTAATTTATAGGTTACAGTGATTTTAGTGACCAAAGTTTTGTAATTTTCAAAACAATGGATAAAAAAGAATTTCACGTGTTGATTAACCATTGTTTATTGATGGGGTAATATACTGTTGGAGCCGAACAGGGGCTTGATTAGCGTTATGGAGACTCTGCACCAGGGAAATCAACTATTATTGACTGATATTCTGAATTTAAAGGCGGTCGTACAAATATAGATGATGCTGA
Organism: Caerostris darwini; assembly: GCA_021605075.1. Taxonomy (NCBI): domain Eukaryota; kingdom Metazoa; phylum Arthropoda; class Arachnida; order Araneae; family Araneidae; genus Caerostris; species Caerostris darwini. The sequence goes on along the minus strand of BPLQ01013604.1, from coordinate 36,470 downwards.
ACGCTCTGGTCCCCCAAAATCGGCAATGGAATGAATGTATCACACTTGAAGAAGAGTATGTTGACGAATGAAATCGAATTTCTAAAAAAAAATTTTTTTCTTTGCTAGACCGGAGACTTTTTGAATGATGTCTTGTATATAATAAAAATAAATAATATAATCAAAAGCAACTAAAGGTTTTGATAAGTACCAGTACATTAATTTAGTAAACATTTTAGTATTCCGTTCGATTTTTGTAGTTCAAAAGCAACTCATTAAATAGATTTTTTTTAATGATTTTTTATTATATGCCTAAAAAATGTTTGTTCATAGATGCATATTGTATCGGACAAATTTACGCATTTTGATGCATTATTTAGTAGTAACCACATGTAACTTACATAATTTATTTTTGGCAATAAATAATGTAATGAAAAAAGATACATAGCTATAGATCGAAACAGGCATGCGCATTTTAACATCTGACCTAGCAGCAACTACATTGACATTGTTTAGCGCCATTTTTTTAAAATAAATCCATGTTTTTCCTATAATAAATAATCTAGATTAAAATAATTGTGTAGATAGGGATTCAGCATTCAAATTAGCAATAAAATAGATCTCTTCTCTGCAATAAAAAGAAAAATCGAATGAAATGCATTTTCTTTTTTTTTTTTTTAATGTTTAAATGTTTATTTTTTTTAACAAACTGCTTAATCATGCTATTTTAATTTTTGAACAAAATCTGAAAATCTTTCCAAAGAGTTACCAATTATATTTTTCAGTAAAATGGACTTATAATCAGATGAGCCTACTGTACATCTCTTGTCTAAGCACTACAGAGCTGTAGGTTTTATTTTTAGGTCACTTGTTGAAAACTACTTCTCTTTTTTGTTAGGTAACACCTGCTTCATATCCTTCCATTAACATTGCATCACGTTTTACAAACAAACCTCAAAAAGAAAAAGAAAAGAAACAAAGTGCAAAGAATGTTTATATAAGAGAACTTCCGCATTTAAATAATTCAAATGGGAAATAACACTCTTCCTTTACTAGCTCGCGTTTCTAATAATTTGATACGCAATTTTTTAAAGAGTGTATTTAACATATAACATATTAGTCCAAAACATTTAATGAGAAAATTCATATTTTTAATTTTTATCTTGAATTCAAAATCCAAGCATCTTCAAGTATACACTGTAACGTCTCGGCCTATATTAGACCTACAACGGCTGCAAGAAGCGAGTCACTTACAGCTTCATGGGAACACTTTAATTTGTATTTACAAGCATTAAATATATATATATATACAAATAATGAACTCTGGATATGAAAAAATAAAAATCACAACAGTTCACTCCAAGGTCGGAGATTTGTCAGATTTCTCGAATCTATGACGAATCTAATTGCCTAAGCCTGCAGCAGACCTTTATTACCACACGGCCTATTACACGAAACCACAAGGGATTCCCATTGGAAACAGGCGGAAACTCCGGCCTGCTCTGTTCTTTCAGAGAAAAATAACACTCTTTGTCGACTCGTCGCAGAACTTTGCCTCTTCTTCACCAAAAACCCCCTTTCAAGACAATCCGTCAAGAATGGGTAAAGCTTCCCTCACTTTTCAGTGGAGTAGACATTTCTCATCTCGTGTAGACCATATTCAATCTGTAATTATTTCGACCCGTGGAAGTCGCACAGACATTCACTAGTTTTATGAGTCTCATTATACATGAATACTCTAATATTTGCTTAATAGATTTGAGTGACAGGTTGTTCTCATTTATATAAAACACTATTTGCATGTAATATAGTTACCCACAATTTGCTTGTCTGTTGCCAAATTTGAGTGATGGGTTGCTATTATATTCTTGTCAAATAACATACATTGCTCTGTCATGGGAATGAAATGCCGAATGTAACTGAAATAAATGAAAAATTCTTCTCGTGAGAAAAAAAAATTTTACAACACTGAGAATGGTTTGTAATACGAATTTTGTGGTAAATAAAAATGAAAAAATCGTTTTCTTTGCAAAAAACTGCAGCATTATAACATTCATTATTCAACATTATATAAAAATATATTAATAAATAGTATGTGGTGTTTTGCAGCTATGATAAATAATAATTAATAATTCCTGATGTATTATAATACAGATAGCTTAAGAATACAGAGGGTTATCAAATATTAATAGAAGAAGCCATGATTGCATCAACTTTTCTCAAGTAAAAAAAAAATTATCAATTAAATATAAAGAAATAAAAAAAAAATGCATTATCAAAAATATGGATTATTACTCATTTATTTATTATCTCTTATAGAAATGAGAATGGTTTTCTTTTTCATCCCTAATCGAAAAAACTCATTTTTAGTTCGCAAATTAAATATCAAAATAGAAAAAAAATACCAAAAATACCACCCCAAAAAAATATAATTTGTTAATATGCATAGATAAATAACCTTATTTAATTTCAAATTTTTCCCTTACATTTATTTAATTTCGCAGTTATAAATTATAAGAATAAATTGAAAATTTATTTTTATTAATCATATATTTAATTAAACATTTCATTTTAAATTCATTATTTTTTAAAAAAATATATACATAAACAACTTATTTCACATTAGATATTTGATATAAATTTATAATACATCAATTTTCATTACAAATGCAAAATATATTTACTTGAAACGCATTTACGAAAATGATTATTATTCCTTTCGCTAACATGAAAGTAATTAAAAGATTTTCTCATCGTAATAGCATCCACTCCAAAAAAGGAAAACTCAATTAATTTCTATCATTTTAACAAATGCATCTTAATTTACAAGAATATTTCGTCTTACGTTTACGTTAGATCCTTTGATAAATTTAATTTCTTTCGTGCTTTTCATTACTGAGAATTTCCATCAGAATAAATTTAATCAAATCGACGAGTGTAATTTATTTTCGCCTTTTGCATATTAATCATAACTGAATATTTTCTTTAAAAGCAAAAATAAATAAATAAAATATTAATTTTAAAAAAATAATTAAACTCTAAAAAAACAAGCATCAAATAATAATAATAATAATAATAACAAATTAGCGGAAAGGGACGAAAATTGGTTTATTCTAAAATGTGTAGAAAAAGAAATAATTAAAAATTGAAAAGAATCGCAGGATCGGTTTAGGTGATAAAGTGATCGATTCAGGTGATATAGTGATCGATTCGGGTGAAACAGTGATCGATTCAGATACAGTAATTGATTCAGGAATATAATGACCGATTCATGTGATATAGTGATCGATTCAGGTGATACAGTGATTAATTCAGGTGATATAGTGATCGATTCACGAATATAATGACCGATTCAGGTAATACAGTGATCCATTCAGGTGATACAGTGATCGATTCTGGTAATACAGTGATCCATTCAGATACAGTGATCATTGATTCAGGAATATAATGACCGATTCAGGTATACAGACCGATTAATTTAATTCAGGTGGTATAGTGATCGATTCACGAATATAATGACCGATTCAGGTAATACAGTGATCCATTCAGGTGATACAATGATCGATTCAGGTAATACAGTGATCCATTCAGGTGATACAGTGATCGATTCTGGTAATACAGTGATCCATTCATATACAGTAATTGATTCAGGAATATAATGACCGATTCAGGTGATATAGTGATCGATTCAGGTGATACAGTGATTAATTCAGGTGGTATAGTGATCGATTCACGAATATAATGACCGATTCAGGTAATACAGTAATCCATTCAGGTGATACAGTGATCGATTCAGGTAATACAGTGATCCATTCAGGTGATACAGTGATCGATTCTGGTAATACAGTGATCCATTCAGGTGATACAGATACCCATTCAGATGATTGTAATCACTGTATCACCTGAATCGATAGGAATTCAGGTGATACAGTGATTACAGTCAATAAGTCAATGTCTCACCACAAAATTTTAAGCAAACAGTTATTCGGCTTAGTGATAATTCCAGAGTGGAATTTCTCGTTAAACTCTCTGTCTAATCGTTATGCTGGATGGACGGGATATCTCAGACGGTTGAAGACGTTTGCTCATCAGATCACAAACGTGCTAGACTGGAGAGAGATCTGCCGATCTAGCTGGACAGAAATGCTTTTGACCAGCAAGAAGACAATCAATTGTAATGAGTGAATCTTGGCATTATCCTACTGAAATACAAGATTGTAGTGACATAAAAGGAAGATCAACCAGCTATAAGAGAGCCATTGATTAAAACCGAAGGAGTCTGGATATCAAATAAAATAGTAACTCAGAAAATAACACTCGTCAGATTGTGGAGTGTTTGATTTGACCACCTTCTTCTTTTCTCGCCGTATCTCAAATGGCGACATATGCTCATAATGGAATCGAACTGTTAGACATTGGTAAAAAAAGTTATTCTTTTATCAAAGATGAACCATCTGGATGTTGGATTCAAAGATATTTGAATGTAAAATTTTGTCAGATTCAAAGTATTCCTTCCTGATATGCTGGTTTTTTTAGAGTATATGGGATAAAATCTAAAATGCTTCTCATATTTATTCACTAACAGATTGAATATGTTTAACTACAGATTGAATACGTTTTCTCCTCCAATTAATGCATTTGATTGATTAGATTTTTAATCCAGCAGATTAAAAATCTAATATTTATATACGGAATAAATAAATGTTTATTAAAATATTCAGATTCACGTTGAATCTCTTCAATCGACTCAAAACGGTGCCCCAGAGTGGTCTTTTGAGTTTATGGAATAGCCAGAAGTCGCACGAATTGTGAATACGGTGAAATCACCGTATTCACAATTTTTTGCGTACATTTTTGGCGAAAAGTCAAGAAGAATCAATGCAGTGTGAGCTGGCGCATTCTGTGTTTTCGGCACCAATCGAGATTTGACGCGTATGAGGCCCAAAATAGAATTGACCTATCCTTTTGAAATTCCAACATCATCAGCAAGGTCTCTAATTGTAAATAGACGGTTTGCAAGCACAAAATCTTTATTTTTTGGACATGAGTTTCGTCGATTGAGGTGAATGGTCGAACAGAGGGCTCTTCGTCTTCAACGCGTTCTCTGCCTTCTTTGAACTGTTTATACCACTTCTAAGCCTTTATTTCCGATATAGGAATGCTCACCGAATGCCTTCTACAACATTCTATACGTTTCCGCAAACAAAATTGAATGCAAGCTCTTTGCTCAATTAATGCAGGCATTTCAAAAATCGCCGGAATCAGTTTTAGCGTCTCATAAAGCCAAGCGTAACTCAAACACTAATGAATATTTTGACGTCAAACTTCCCACAGATGTCAAGGACAGTGCCAGCAACCTAAAAAAAAAAAAAAAATTGAAATCCCATAAGCCCCGGAAATTTAAAATTTAAAATTGGTCTTACTCTTTGGACACAGTAGTATATGTATATAATGTTTGTAAATAAAAATTAAAGTATTCCCATGAACCTGACAGTGGTCCTCTTCTTGAAACAGTTGTAGGTCTAGTATAGGTACTATTATTAAATTTCCTCAAACTTCAGCGTAATATTTTTAATAGCAATTCCATTTTTTTAAATTTCATCGTATAATTATAATTTTGGCAACGAATATATGATTTAAAATATTTTTAAACAAATCTGGATTTTAAAAAAAATCTAATAATTTTTTATATTACAAATCTTAAAATTATTTCTGAGAATTTCATTTTTTTAAGAAAGTTTTATTTCTATTTTTTTAGTGAGCATTCAATTTTTTGTCATAAATAAAATCAATTTCAAAATGATTCATATTACTGTCGTTTTAGAAATAACTCTATTCTTTCCTTTTTTTTAAATACAAAAAAGTTGAAAATATAAACATCAAAAATAAGCCATTTAAATCTTTGACCTTTTTAACCAACAAGCTGTTTGTAGCAACCACTTTTTGGTTTATTTAATGGTCTGAACTATCCGAATAATGTATGGGTTTTGTAAAATTAGAGTACAGGTACCATACATAGAATTCTGTAATTGTTTTCCTGTTTACTAAGATTGATTGTTTAGAAAAAGTTTTTTTTGTTCAATGTACAACCCTTTACTAATGAAACGAAACGAAACACGGATCGTAAATCTTGTCCTTTGTACTAAAACAATAAACGTCTCTTTAACTACACACAATCTTGATCAAACGTAGAACCACTCTCTCTGCCTGAGCGAGTTCTGCTCGACCTTGACTGAATTCTGACTGGAACAATCAATAACACACACTTTTCAGTGTCGTTTGGCTAGTCTGAATCATAACGTAGTATTGATATAAATTTCGAAGTCTGTTATTTTTAGTTTGTATAAAAAAGAATCATTCTTGTTTGTTAATTCGTATTAATGATTTAAATTCAATGAAGGGACGTCAGTAAAATCATTAGACTGATTTCCTACACTAAAGTACTTTTAACAACTCAATAAGGTTATGATCAAAACAATATGAATGGGGCTCTTAAATACCTTTAATTTGCAATAATTATTTTTAAATTATTGTTATAAATATTTAAATAACTATTAAAGTCAAAAAATTATTTTCCTAAACAAATATATATAAATTGTATAAAAATACGTCAATGTACTACTGTTTTAAGTTTCAATTTAAAATTCCCGGGGCATATGGAATTTCATTTTTTTTTTTTTTTTTGGGTTGCTAGCACTGTCATCGATATCTGTGTGAAATTTGACGTCAAAATATTCATTAGTGTTTGAGTTACGCTTGGCCTTGTGATACGCCAAAACTGTTTCCGGCGATTTTCGAAATGTCTGAATTCATTGAGCAAAGAACTTGCATTTAATTTTGTTTGCAGAAATGTATAGAATGTTGCAGAAGGCATTCAGTGAGCATTCCTATATCGTAAAGAAATGTTTAAAAGTGGTATAAACAGTTCAAAGAAGGCAGAGAACGCGTTGAAGACGAAGAGCCCTCTGGTCGACCATCAACCTCAACCGGCGAAGCTCACTTCCAAAAAATTAAAGATTTGTTGCTTCCAAACCGTCAATTTGCAATTAGAGACCTTGCTGCTGATGGTGGAATTTCAAAAGGATCCGTTAATTCCATTTTGGGCCTCAAACGCGTCAAATCTCGATCGGTATCGAAAACATTGAATGCGCCAGCTCGAACTGCATTGATTCTTCGTGACTTTTTCGCCAAAAATGAAACCCATATTGTTCCACAACCCTCGTATTCACACCGTGCGACTTCTGATTATTCTCTAAATTCAAAAGACCACTCCGGGGACACCGTTTTGAGTAGATTGAAGATATTCAACGTGATTCGCCACGCGCTTTGAAGGCCATCCCTGCCGATAACTTTTTAGCATGCATTAAGGATTGGAAAAAATGTTGGCATAAGTGCATTTTTTCCGGAGGGGATTACTTTTGAAGGCGATGAAATAAATTTGGAAGAATAAATAAAGAGATTCTGAAAGAAAAAAATAATTGGTTCTACTTTTTGGGCACAGTAGTATAATTGTTTTACTACTATAGAATCTAAATTTATAATTTAAATAAATTTCTTTTATATTAATTCAATATTTGTTTATCGTTTTGATTATTAAATATGAAACCAATTATATACCTTCTCTTAAAAAATATTAAATAAATTCTTTATAAACCCAGGAAATTTATTTTAACAACGAAAACAATATTTTAAATAAATCAAAATTAAAATATGTATACACTGTTTTTCAATTGTATTCGCCTCATTTTTATTCGTGTAGAATTCATTCTTTTATTTAATCATGATTTAAATAACAGAAAAATGCCCAATGGTTTAAATTTATGTAACCATTATATAAAAAGAGCGAAATGTAATCTTGACGCCATTTACTTTTGAAAAGATGCCAAGTCTTCGAAATAAAGTTGTTTTGATACAGAAGTTACTAAACGTTAAAAAAGAGATTTTATTTTTTAATAAAATAATTAAAAGGATAATTAACTTAAATTATTGTGGGATTAAATTATTGTGTAGGGCATTCTAGGGAGAAAACAACTACAAAAACCATTAATTTCTTAAAAGCATCTACTGCTTGATCTTACCATGTGGGCATTGAATTAAATAGTTTTTCTTTCAAAAAGAAATTGAAAATAAATTTTAATTAAAATAAATTTTTTTTTTTACATGATTTCATTTTTATACTCGAAAAATATATTTGAATTAAAAATAAATACAAATGTGTTAGTTAGAAAATAACAATATTTAGTTAAGTAAAAATTTGTGCCACATTTCGTTTGTCACTTCTACGGTCATTTTTTGCACACTTTGGGTTAATTAGACCGGGACCTACAATTTAACGTGGATTCCGAACCATAAACAAGCATCCATGTCAGAGCCAAGTTTCGAATTTGAAGTTTTTAGTAACAAAAAGCAGAAAAGCCTTTAGAAGTTGCTCCAAAAGAAATAAACTATTACACGGTGAATAAATAATCAAGTTGCGAGGAACTTTTCCGGGCACACTCTCAGCAGAACTAGCGGCAAAGTTGCAGTTGTTCTTGGACAGCAGCAGAAGGTGCTATTTTTGGAAAGCCCTAAGATTTAAACTATATTTCCCCAGACTTCCATCAGCTTCAAAACTGCCTGCTGCCTTTGAAAGAGAATGTTGATCAAGAAATAGCAGAAACTGTGTCAGGCAGAAGTTCTTAAACGCATTTTCTACAGATACATAAATTAATGCACCTAAGCATATGCAATTTAAGTATGCTGTACAAAGAAAGCGTCATAGGTTCCGTTAAAAAAATGATGTATTTTACGACTGCTTACAGAAATCAAACTTCTTTAAAAATACTTGTTTTAAAGATAGTATAGTTATTTTAAAATATGGGGAATGGGAGAAATGGGTTATCTTGAATATTCGAAATACAATCACTGCCAGGCGTCGATGAAAAATCAACAAAAAATATGGAAAAAAAAATATCCATACACAATTTAATTGCGAAGAACTTTATATTGGCTAATTATCAGTTTTTCATGGGTAAAGATTGCCTGATGGCCAATTGGCTAGCTCTCTGGCCCATAGTACTACAGACTTCAGATTTGAATCCTGGCGGTGGCATGGATGTTTGTGAGGGGTTCGGAATCCACGTTAAACTGCACAACCCAAAGTGGGTAAAAAAAGACAGTAAAGCTACAAACTAAACCAAATCCATTTTAAATTAAAAATCCCGATTACTTATTCAATAATGTATTTACGCAGTTATGAATTATTTGTTTTTATGTAAAAATCACAAGTCAATCAAAAAAATTTTTATCGCAAAAAAATTACAAATCAAAGGTAAATTTTATCATATCACAAATCAAACTAATATATTTCCGAATAATGCAGTGATAACTTTTTGATTATACTTAAAAAGAAAGAAAAAAAAGGTGATTTTTAATAGTACTCTGCCTCATTGGTGCGCAAAACTTAAAGAAAATTTAAAGAAATGGTGTTAAACTGCCAAAAAATAAGTACATTTTCTTAAAATTACCATTTTATTATTATTATTTTTATTTCTACCGGAATTTTCTATTGGATCGTTTTTTTTTCATGAACATTTCGAATGAAATAAATGAAACAATTGGAGCTCCCATCCCTCTTGAAGATACATAATTCAAACAAAGTAATTACCCAATTGTATAGTCTTAAAATTGAATTTGAAATCTTTCTTTGAGGTTTTTCAGAATTAATGACGTTTTACTGTTTGTCACACGTGCAATAAATGTAGAAATAACATTAATGCTTATTTGTTTAATTTTTTTTATACCTTCAATTTTGCGAGAGAAAGAAAAAAATTTTAACAGAATATGATACGCATATCAATTGAGCTGTTGTCGTTTAATCCTTATTATATACGTGGATTAAAATAGGCTTTAAAGGCATATCGATAGGATATGATTACTCGCCATCATTTACGTTGGACGGATAGGATTAGTCAATCCTATGAAAGCAATGCGTTTCCTTCTGTAATATATAGACTGCGGAACGCATTTTTGTATGAACAGAATTAGCTCAAGAAAGGCACAACCGAAGAACGCCATCATCTCAATCTACTTCAGACACCATAATACTGGAACACAGGAAGATTAAATGTGAGCAGAAAACGCCGCATAGAGAATTTTAAGCAAGATTGAACAGCAATGTATGTACTCTTCACACCATGCCATTGAAATGAAAAGTTGGCATGCGCATGTGACAATTGCAGTGGAAATCTTTGAGGTCCGATAAGTCTTAAATTGTGATGAATTCAGGTTTACAGATTTTGCTTGCAGGGTGACTCAAGAAGATTGCTGGTCTGGCGGAAGCAATGTATCCTCCATTTTCCAAGTCACATCTCTGTAGGCCAATTATAGGCCGTCTGTAGCCAATTGACCATTTCTCCCGAACGCCAGAGGTGCGCTGCTACCAGTGCGTAGGAGGTAACACGGTTACTAGATTACAGTCTAACGTCCAGGAAATTTCTTATTAAAAAAAAACATCTCCACGAAAGTGTAATGGAGCATATATTACTAAACTATGAAACTTGAAAGAGTCTATGGAATAGCAAAGTTGTCTAACAGGTCAAATTAAAATTGTTCTTGACACTGTGGGAAAAAATGGACCAAATGATTCCACTTTTGGGCATCCCTAACCCCACATTGGTGGTTTGGATATTGGATATTTCCCTTTCATTTTCGATAAATTTCTGAATGTTCTCATTATCATCATCATCAGTGGCGCAACAGCCTCATGGTGGGCCACGGCCATCATCCCAATGGCAGATTACGCAGATTGCCAGCACTATACTATATCTCCAGCATATTTTAGTGAATTATTCTTTTCATTAATTGCATTATGAGGCAAATGACTGGCTCTCGGTGCCACAGGCTTCAGGTTCGAATTCTGGCTGTGGCATGGATGTTTGTAAATGGTTCGAAATCCACTTTAAGCTGTAGGTCCCGGTCTATTTAGCCCTCTTGTGCACAAGATGACCGTAGAGCGACAAAACAAAACAAATTAATCTGAATGTTCTCATTTCTCCAAACATGGTTGTTATGGTTTTAGAATAAAAACACATAGCACTAGTGAACTGTATAAACACATCTCTTTTATTCGAAAACCAAACGCACACTGCTCGTGTTATATTTCTTTTTCCCTTCAATCAGCTCACGCTAACGCAAACAGGATGTTTACACTTAGGTTTTTTTTTTTTTTAACCATGCACACGGAGCTATTTATCCATGTTAATTATGTATGTTAACTTTTCCACAAAGTCAAGTTTTTCAGTAAACAACACCAAAACAAGGTAAATTGCAGTATTCTATACGGTATTGATTCTCTCAATCTAAACAATTATTTTAACAACAATTATACAACAATTATTTTTGTATAAGTTTAGACAAGACATATTAATTATCAAATGAATTAGAAAAGAAAATCTTTTTAGTTTGCCGTTTTTTTTTTAATATTAAAATGCATTAATTGACATCAACAAATTTTCGTTTGCTCCAAATTATTTTCCCTTTCTATATTCAGATAATCATGAAATTAATCAAAGCGAACTTTATCGTCAGTAACACTTAATTACTTCTCATATTTTATTTGTTCATCGGAAGAACGTTAAAATAATAGATAAGATTCGAATAGATAAAAAAGTTTTATTTCTTAATTAAAAAAAAACGAAGGTAAGAATAATTGGAAAAATTTGATAAGACCAGTAGTTGTTTGTTTTTAATAACTTGTGAAAATAAAATTTTCAACTTTTAATCAGAAATCGAAAATGAATTTCATTACTGAAAGCAATCTGGGTTTAAAAAAAAATGAAAACGATTTTTTTGGAGGGGAAGGGGGATATAAATTATTCTACTGTTAAATGTAAAAGAAGACGGGGAAAAAATTACTTCTTCAGCTAATTTAATTAAGAATTGCAGATATAAAAGATAAATAATTGATGTGCAAATTTATTTTACTTTTAATGTATGGAATTAATTAAATACGTGAAGGGATGAAATACGGTTAATTATGATGGCTCCATGTTGTATAATAATTGTTTATTATATTTTTTGTTACATAAGGACAAACATCAAAAGTTAATTAAATTACGAAATAAAAAGAGAGGTGTATCATTCAATCTCACAAGATAATTCTTGGACACTACTGAAGAAGTTCAGTCAGTATAAAGAGGGCGCTGCTGATTTCCTACTGCTGGTGTTGCCGTATATATGAAAGGAGCGGTTACATTCTCCCCTTCTGGCTCCAAAAATAATGAGAGCAAGAAATGGACGGCAAGGAGCCAGAAATGAAAGACATTGCAACTCTTGTAACAGTAAGTAAGTTTTTAGTAACAGTTTTTAGCTGTAGGTTGGCTACTAGGTTTTTAGGTTGGCTACTACTACACCACACTATATCACTGTGCCTAGAACCGAGCTGCCCTATACAGTTTGGGAATGATGTGGGTGAGAAGTCTGACTGGGCTCTGTGACGCTCTACGGTCATATGAGACCGAGACCTACGGTTTAAAGTGGATTTCGAACCACTACAAACATCCATGATCCCACTCGAACTTGAAACCTGGGGCACCGAACGCAGAGCACGAGACACTCGGAGCTTTTTAGGTGTCTGGGCAAGGGGACTCGTCTTTGAAGCACACTTTCTGAAACAAACTATTGATCTGTGTGTGATCGCCCAGAACGTTTTGAGTGGATGTCCTTTGAGAGGCAGAACTGGTGAAATTACACTATCATTACAAGGTATCAGCGCAGAAGTATGGTATGTCGATAATGCTTCTGTTGATTTGTCAAAGCTGCAATGACATAGGATGTTGGCGACTTTTGGATGAGGATCAAATATAGGCCATCTCGCTTCATCAGGCACATTGAAATCATTTTGTTTTTTGACTTACTGATGGGATGTAATGTCTCCCAAACTTTGTCACTAGGAGTGTATAATACTTGTCGCCATTTTTTGTCAAATTGCTTCTTCTTTTGATCTTGCTTCAGTTCAATTCGTTCTCTTCGGTCGTTTGGGATAGCTACGAAGTTATCCTTTTCCACTACAGCCTTGAAATCTTTAAAGACTTCGTCCACAGTTTGTTGTTCTTTTCTAAATTGAAAAAGGCAGGTGTTAGTTCGGATTATTCATGGCAAAATGAATAACTGGGAGTTTTGAATGCCAGTTGTGGTGTTCATCTCCTAAAAAGATTGCTAGAGGTTTGGGATCTCTGTTTTTGCATTCCACTAGGTTCACTTGGAGAAAGTAACCTGTTATAAAGTTTTGACTAACGTTGAGGGTAAAACAAATTTGTTGAATAGTAGATCTAACAAACTGCGACAAATTGTCACTGATGATTCTTCTTGGCATGCCATAACACAAGAAGACTTCTTCTATTAGAGTTATGGCACATTCATCTGCAGTGGCGTGAGAAAGAGGAAATGACTCAATTCATCATGTAACACAATCTTCTATAATAAAGCCCATTGATTACCTGTTTCAGTTTTGGACAATGGTCCAAAAAAAGTCATTGGAGATTATCTCAAACTACTGGGAGTAGACAGGATTCTCAAAAGTCCAGAAAGTTTTTGAATTGTAGTCTTGTAGCAAGTGCATTCAGGGCATTTTGTTTTATATATCAGAGATATATTTCTTCATGCCAATCCAATTGCAGAGTTTAGCGATTCTTTGGAATGTGCCCTCTTTCCATATTTTCCAGCAATAGGATCATTATGATCTTTTGCAGGATGAATTCACACTCATGAGTCGGGATGACCGGTTGAGCTTCTTCCGAGTCAGTGACTGGTACATGTAGATATAGTATTCTTTAATTTGATGTATCCATAGTCTTCAGTTTTTGGAGTAGATTCGAAACTTTCAATAATTTTTCTTACATTTACATCTTTTAGCTTGGATTCCAGAATATACTTTGAAGTTCTTGCAGGCATGTTAGCTACAACCATATTAAAAACTTTATAATTTCTTAAGATTTCTTTCTTTGCATTATTCATCATTTAGGGTGGCACGCCATATGCAGTCTAAATCTTATGTTTGATAAAAAGGAGTGGGTTCACTCCCTTGTTGAAAACATTTTTTATTTTATTTGGAGGATATTAAGTTCATATTGTTATTTAGCAGAGAGGTGTGTACTTTATTTTCGCGAAATTCACAGATATGTGATTAAGTTTCAATCGCTAAAAAGCATTTTCAGGTAGTAGTTTTACGAAGTTGCGCTTTATTCGAATATTCAGAGAAGTAACATTGTCCTCTATGAAGATCTAGGACGATAACGATCTATATTTAACGCAACCCTGCGTATTATTTGGCTTACAAACTCTCACCCAGAGAGGAAGTATATCTCATGCGTAGCAGAGTTTCATATTTTCTACTTAGAATTGGAGTCCTTCCACGAATCTATAATTACCTGTCTTTAAAGAGTTAAATATTGTATGCCTCTAATTGTATGTGTATGGTGTTTGTGCGTGTGTAAATGCAGTATGAATTAACCTGCACCTCAAATATCTCAACCCAACCACATCCAGTTACAATCTGGTTGACCACACCATTATAATTTTAATTATTTAAGAATATAAAATTATTAATTCTAAAGATTTTTTTTATTGGAAATGAAATACAGATAAAAAAAAAGGTATAGAAATTTTTTTTTTTTATAAAAACATTTTTTCTTTCCATTTATTAAAATTGTAAAACTAGCTTCAGTAAACAGATCTATAATTAATAATAATAATGCAAAAAAATTAACTTTTCTGAAAAGATATTTTCAAAAGCAAAACAAATATTGTTTTAAATTAATTTCTTCCATAAATGTTATTTTGCAACGTTAAAGTAATGTTTTTTTTTCTAAAGAAAAGCATTAGCTAATGATATCCATTTACTGGGAAAAACGACTTCTAAAAAGTATTAAAAAATTCCCTGGAGTCATTTGTTAGCGAAAGTGTAACGAGCAAAGAAAAATGTATCCTTTAAAAATCGGCTCATATAAATAAACGATGTCTTAAGAATTAATGACGCTTGACTCAGAAATAAAATACATTTTGTCCAGGTCAATTAAGTATTACTTAATTCCTCAAAACACGTGTTTGAATTAAGAAGAAAAATAATTTTCATTCGCTAATGCTTGATTGTTCTTTTATGATCTAGAGAAAATCTTAATGACACTTTTCTTTCTCTTTTTAATGTTTTATTTTATTCAATTACTTAAATAACAAAATATTCAATGTTAAATAAAAAGTCTATTTATATAACGTTTGGAGAGTTTTTAATACGCTTTTATTAGTTTTACCTGTATGTTTGTAACTGACTCTTTGGGCTCGATTTTGCTCTACTTTAAGCTATATCGATTTAATTTAAACGTTGTAGACTTATCAAGGACCGACGACACTAAAATATTTTGATAAGTTTATTATCTCATCAGATTAGGATCGCCAGGATTAGTGATTTTATTTTAACTTATGAAGAGCAATTTAACCCATGTAGAATGAAAGTACCTAAGACATTCAAACCTACGTGGGACAGTGGCACAACGGATAACGCGCCTGACTACGGATCAGGAGATTCCCTGTTCGAATCCTGGCTGGCTCGACATATTCGCATTTACCCTCCGTTTTACTCACAATTAAATTATTGTAAGAACTATAGTTCCAGTCCTCCGTACCGGGACCTCATTTAAATATTATAGTTTAAAAACACACTTTTAGAGTTAATCAAAGTAAAAAATAATTGTTAACATAAGAATAAAATGACTGACGAGAAAATGAATGTCACTGTTCTAAAAGCGTGGGGTGCTCGATATTAATAGGTATAAATTTTCACTAGTTTCATTCCGAAATGAAGAGTTAGTTTAAAAATGTCATACAAAGCACCCCCGCTTTTTAGAACAGTGACATTCATTTTTTCTTTTTAGTTTGTTACAAAGTTTTTTTTCTTTTACTTTTTAGTTTGATTAAGTCTATTTGAATTCCAATAGACGATCTCTGAAACTTCGGAGCTTATTCAGATACAATGGAGGCCTTTGCTATTTCTATCACTAGGTTTCGTCTTACTTGTGCCACATTAATTAATACAGTTAATGTGGTTATGCAATGATTATGTGGTTACAGTTAATGTGATTATGCGATCTATCCGTGTGATAATGATGTGTTTTACGTGATCCATCCCATCCACTCAGAGAACAACTTTTCCCCATCGAAGTGATATTATTCAGTATAAAATTTTCAACGAAATATCGTGAAAAGATTAGGTAAAAAAAAATTATATATATATTATAACCATGCTTCCTCCTGTGCACTGGCAAGAATGCTGCTCTGTGGCACTCAGGAGAAATGGTTAATTCGCCAACAGACTCTCACCCGGATTTATTTGACGCATCCGGAGCGTAGTTGAGTATCGGGTTTTCATCTTAGAAGTGGTGTCCTTCCACGAATCTATAATTGTTTTTTTTAAATATGTTTAATATTGTCTCTCTAATTGTATGTGTGTGTAAATAAAGCCCTGAGTTCTCCAGCCTGTACCTCAAATACAGGTCTGGCGACCAACACTATAATATGGTACCCAACCTGGAGCCCGTACCCACAACTCTACAATATATATATCCTATCGTGGTCATCAAATCTTCTCGTTTTAGAAGAGAACTGAATCATAGGATATAAAAAGAAGTACTTGATCTTTAATGAATGACTTTTTCGTAAGCTGATGTTAAGAATTATTTAAATTTTTCAACAGAAATTGGAAAAGGATCAAAAGAAAATCTAACAAAAGTTTTCGAGTTTTATTTAGATTCACGTTGATTTTAGATTGCCATTAAAAAAATATATATCTTTCATCATCCTTTTTTTTTTTTCATTTCATTTTTAAATCACGGGCTTAAAATATCAGAATTTGCTTATAAGATTAGAATATCACCAATACTAGAAATTCAAAAATAAATTATTAATTGCTTTAGGAAAAGGATATACTATTGTAGTGTGCAGGTTGGGCGACCAGATTGTAATTGAGTTTGGTTGGATTGAGATACTTGAGGTACAGGTTTGAAAGCTCACAGCTTTATTTGTACATGCACAAACACCATACGCATACAATTAGATACATACAATATGTTACTCATTTAAATACATCTAATTATAGATTCATGGAAGGATTCCATTTTTAAGCCGAAAAACCGAAACTCAACTATGCACATTGTACGCTCAAGATACTTCCGCTCCATGTAAGAGTCTGTAGGCCAACTAATATGCCTGGATGAGCTAAACACATTTCTTATCTGGATGAGAGACTATACTAACAGATGGGCTGAAACGTTCGTAGGCTGACACATAGATGGCGCTATTAGTATTAAATCCATATGATTTTTAGTTAGCCCTAACCTTCAAAAGACACGTGTATAAATTTGACAGCTGTTGCACTATTAGTATGTGAGCTATAGCATTTTTAGTGTTCATCACGTGCAGTCCACTCGGCTGACTGTCGATTGGACTCCGGTGTGAAATGATGGAGCCATGTTTCATCCACACACGTATCATCCACACATGTATCATCCATTGTCACATATCAACGCAAAAATTCGGGTTTATTACGATTGAACAGCTCCAAACACTGCTTAGAATCATCAATACGTTGTTGTTTTTGGTCGATTGTGAGCTCGCGCGGCACCTACTTTGAACAGAGCTTTCGCATATCCAAATATTCATTCACGATATGTCCAACACGTTCCTTTGATATCTTTAGGGTCTCAGCTGTCTCAATCAACTTCACTTTACGGTTATCAGAAATTATTTTGTGGACTTTTTTGATGTTTTCGTCTGTAACAGCCTCTTTGGGGCATCCACTGCGTGCATCGTCCTCGTTTAAATTTAGCAAACCACTTCTCTACGGTTGATTTTCCTGGTGCAAAGTCCGAATAATGTTTATCAAGCCAAGCCTTGGCTTCAATTGTATTTTTTTTCGTCAAAAAGCAATGCTTTATTAACACACGAAATTCCTTTTTATCCATTTTTTCAAACTAACAAAAGTTGCTTCACTAAAAAGGTTATAACTCACATACTAATAGTGCAACAGCTGTCAAATTTTATACACGTGTCTTTTGAAGGTCAGGGCTAACTAAAAATCTTCCATCTATGTGTCAGCCTACGAACCCACCTGTTTCAGCCCACCTGTTAAATGTTTCTCCACAAAGCGCTTGGTTGTTCTGTATATCCTCTCGGGTGAGAGTCTCGAGGCCAATTGACCATTTCTCCTGAACTCCACAAGTGTGCGCTCTTGCCAATGTGTAGGAGGAAGCACGGTTACACTATTAAAAATGGCAAAAATAGACTTAGATAGACTGTCATAAGATAGTATAAAAAGCATCGTAGAATAAGCTGTGTATCAAAATCTGGAAGGACAACGTAACTGTCGCGTAGAATGAGGCGAATCATTATAAATGTAAATCGAAGATTATCGACCACAAAACTTACAGCAGAATCACAAGAATATATATATTTTTTTTAAATTCAGAGACTCAACGAAAAATAATTCAGCCAACCTGATGCACGGAAGGTAAAAAATAATAATTAGTGAAGAAAAAAAATTAGAAAACTTCGATTTGCATTTGTCAAAAACATGAGAAACTGTTCTTTAAAATATTGGAACAGTGTTATATTTGTTGATGAAAGTGAATTCAATATATTTAGAGCTATTGGTGACCTAATAGTTTGGAAAAAAAATCGTAATTAAAAAAAAAAAAAGAACTTAGTTCTTTCCAGTAAACATGACAATGTTTAGTTATGATGTTGGAGAGAATGCGATTCGCTAGAGTAGATAAGCCCGCATTTATTAACAATACTATGAATTTATAAATGTATATTGACATAATAAACGAAAACTTAAAACAATCAATTGAAAATTTTGGTTAAAATATTTGAGATTCTGTAAAGATAACAATACTCATATAACAATAGTATTATTAACAATACTTGCAACAATAGTATTATTAGTAATAGTATTATTAACAATACTTGCAACAATAGTATTATTAACAATACTTGCAACAATAGTATTATTAACAATATTTGCAACAGTAGTATTATTAACAATACTTGAAACAATAGTATTATTAGCAATACTTGCAATAATAGTATTATTAGCAATATTTACAACAATAGTATTATTAACAATATTTGCAACAGTAGTCTTGAATCAATTTTAGTTGCTTAGAAATTGTAAATAGTTATTACAATGTTTCCCCAAATCAGATTTAAATCCAATGCAACATATTTGACAATAATTTGTAGGGAAAAAAAAGCGCTATTTCATCAAAATAGCAGCTGTTCTGTGATTCAATAAAAATGGAACAAAATAGTTCGATTTTACTAAATGATTAATTCGAATCTGTGCCCAAAACGATTAATTTTTTTCTTCCTAAAGCTAGATATCGAACCTAGTATTAAAAATTGCTTAATAAGCAATTCATATTTTTTATTCAACTTAATTGTTCTTATGCGAAAACTTTTGTAAGTAATACTTCTTCTTTTACATCATGTATTATTGCTTCAAGACGAATGCATTCAATTAAAAAAGAATATGTAAATAAAATGAAAAGTTCATGCTAAAATGCGCCAAGGCATTAATTTTTCATTGCTTGATTTAATACCTTCTTTATCTACCAATCTGTATAATTGAGAAAATGAAAAAATCAATGAGAAGAATGAGAAAACATCTGCAAGACACTTTATATTAACATTTCTTTATTTATTTTTATTTTGCCATAACAAAATAAATTAAATATTTATGTGCCATTCCTGTAGCCAAACTTTTGATAAGTCTATGATCAGTAATAGATAAAAACAAGAAATGCTTTTTTTTAATTAAAAAAATTTTATTTTATTTATTATATCGTTTTTTATGATACCATATATTTCATTTTTTACCGTTAGAGTGAGAATATTTCAAATCAAAGCCTGTGTAGAATCATAAAATAAAGAATACAAAAAAAAAAAAAAAAAAAAAAAAACAGACTTAAAGAACATAAATTTTTCTTTCCATTAATTTGTCACTATTAAATAAATCTACTCATAACTCTTTAATTTCTTTTTTTCTTTCTCCCCGTCTTGTTTCTGTTTTTCTTAATTTCCGTTACAGACGAATCCATTTGGCGTCCAACAGTATTCGCCATTGGCGACATCTCACCCCACCTAAATTACGACAACCCTTCATTGTTATGGAAGCCATGTTCTCCGTTAGATTTTCGTCATGCGTTTTGAACAGAAGGGAAATTCATCGATAATAAAAATTGTGAAGTGCACGTGATGACTTTGACAGTGAATGAGTAATTTTGGGAAATTGATTTTATAACTCGCTGCATTTGAAAACGGCAGGTGCATGAATTTTTGCATAAACTGAAACAGTTGTTACTCTACTTCTTACTGTGCACACATTTAAAAAAAAAAACCAAAACAATCTCAGGTAAGATTCTACTCACCTGATGCAAGATTCGTTATTAGGTCAAATTTTATAGTTTTGATTTGCATTTTTACGCTTTTCGTCAAAGTGATGTCATGACATGTTTAAGCATGGTTTATTTGAAAGGAAAATTAGTTATTGATTTATGGATTTCAAAATTTCTGAGAAGGTGTTGACACTTCTGCTTAAATAATAGGATCGATGATTTTATGTACATAACACAGTTTCAGTTTACATTTTATTAAAATATTTGTTAATAATTTAAGTAAATTTGTACAAATGATTTCTTGTTAAATTAATATGCATTAATATTACCTTTTTTTTTAAAGTATATATTGAAATAATGCAATTAGATAAAATAATGCTTTTAAAGTGACATATTTTTATTTGAATTAACTCCTCAAAGTGAATAGAAATTCTTCTTGAAATACTTCACAAGCTTTGTCACAATTTTACAAACTCACTGCATTATTAATTTATTATGTTTTAACAATAAATGTGCTTATTATATTGTAAAGAATAATATAGTACCCCATTTTTCTATGGTTACTTTTCTTTTTGTTTAATTTTTCTTCAGCACATTATTATTAATCATTAATAATAAAATATCAATCAAAATATATCTTCAAGAATAGAAAACAATTTGAAAAATGTTAACCAAAGGTAAAAGTGTATAAAATGTGTTAACTTAATTTTTCTCCATAAATATTTTTTTTTAGTTTATTTAAAAATTATGTATGATATATCTATAGAAAAGTAAAATGTGGTATTCATGTACTGAATTTCATTAGCTTTCAGTTTCTTCTAATCCAAATTTGTAAAATTTTATTAAACACTTTTCCTCTTATTAATATTAAAGTAATTAGTAGATCTTAGCATAATTTATATGAAAGTATTTTTAACTGAAACATTATTTCAATTTATTTGTAATCAAATTTGTGTAGATCTTAAATATGTATTCGTTCCAGATTGCACTTGCATACAATTTCATACGCAGCTATTTGATAAATTTTTAAAGGAGAATTTGATGGCTTTGAATTATTATAATTACTAGGACTTTGATGATTGCTTCAAAATTACTACTTTCTCCATTCAATTTTATTCAATATTATAATTAACTATCATATGTTAATCGTTAAATAACATAAATGAAAATGTTTTTATTGTTTATTTTATTTTGTATAAGATATTCTTTAGGCATATGTATCAGACAATAAAATATAATTACCTGGACTTATGAAAATTATAAAATATTCAATAATAAATTCACTTATTGAGCTATTAATTCACTAACAACTAAATAATTCACTAAGAATGTTCTATAATAGTATAAAATAAAATTTTAATTGTTTTCTTTTAGAATAAGGTCATATGTTGATATTGTCACTTGATCAAATTATAAAATACAGAAATTAAGTTCACACAATAATTTTGGATGGCTTCATGTATTGTAGTTTATGTTAATAATATGTAAAATATTATACTGCCTATCATTAGGTGTAGCATAAATATAGAAATATTTTTAAGAAGTCATAAGTTAAATAATTAGTTTAAATAAAAACCAATTATAAAGTTTCGATAATATATCTACATATGTAGAAAAGTAACTTTTGAATCTTTTATTTTTTTAATGTTTCAATTAAAATTTTTATCGGAACAATAATACTTGAAACATTTAGACCTTTATATATTAAAACTTCTATTGTATTTGATTTATAAGTTGTCTGCATACAAATACATTTTATTCAACTATTAAATATTAAAACATTAAGTTAATTTGGTTTTATAAATTTATGTTGAAAAATAGTTTTATTAAAAGAGTTGTTTTTTATATATTTTTTATAATATAGATTGTTTTGCATCTTTTTGATCCTTTTAAATTTATGAGAAAAGAATTTCATTGGTTTTTAATCATTAGATTTCTGTTAACTTCTTATTTCTTCTTTTGGTTTGTTTAAACAATATAAATTTTATTATGCATTAGTAAATGAAAATTTGCTTAAATTTTTTCCTTTTAAATATAATGCACTAGTTGAAACATTTTGATTATGTTTTTAGTTGATAATTAAGTTTTTCAATTTTTTTTATAAGTATTTTGGGAAGAAAGCCAATTAAAAAAAAGTTTTAACTAAAAATAAATTGTTAATAACTTTAACTAAAAGTAAGTTGTTTTTCTCTACTTCTTCACTAGATGGCGCCATGGAAAACTGAATTCGCCCCTCTAAATAACTGGATATATTTGACATAAAGTACTTGTTTAGATGTATACATATTTACATAATGAAGATATACTATGTATATATATTTTAAATATGTATACAGAGAAATCTACCATCATATCTGAAGCTTTTATTCCAGTAGTCGTCAAGATTCTTTGTTGTCAACTTTTTTCTAGCCTACTTGAATGTTTATTAAATCCTGCAAATTACTATAGCTCTTATTTATTAATAAATTTAAGTTGCCCTTGATATATTATTTTTTCAATAATTAGCGTTGTCATGACCTTTTTATTATTCGACAACAGATTTTATTATTTTTTCTTGTGAGATATTTATTAAGTTACACGATTATTATTAAATTTCGTAGATTTATTAAGTATTTGGAGAACAATTTAGAACGTTGAGAACTGGAGGTGTCATTGTCTTGAGTTATATATTTTTTCCTCAGCGTTTTATTTATTCAGAAATACCAATATATACGCTTTTTCTTTTAATGTACGTACGTACGAAACGTGTTTCTTAAATAATGTATTTAAGTATCACATTAACATTTATTACATTTTTTAACTAACTATTTAAATACTAGCTAATTTATAAAGCAATATTTAGGTTTTTCATTTACCTATATTTTGTCAGACAGGAGAATGTAATGTGGCCGTTGAATGAATGTTGTGTAAAATTGACCCGTTGACTTGTGTTGCGTTTCCTTGGAGGCTTTATAACGGCAATGTAATACACAACACTCATAGAATCAACCTAAAGAGCGAAATGATTCAAACTAATTCGTTCACTTATTCGAACAAAATGTAGGGTGCAGGTTGGGCAATCAGATTATAACTGGGTGTGGTTGGGTTGAGATACTTGAAGCACAAATTGGCGAACTCACAGCTTTATTTACGCATGCACAAACATCACACACATATAATTAGAGACATACACTGTTTAACACATTTAAAGACAGATAATTATACATTCGTGGAAGGATTCCGCTTCTAAGTCGAAAACCCAATACTCAGGTACGCGCGGGATGCGCGTAATAACTTCCTCTCCAGGTGAGAGTCTGTAGGTCAACTTGTGTTAAATATATATAGAAACTATCAATTAAAGATTCTCAGCGGCATCACTGGTTGCGCTGTATTTCCTTTCGTGCGAGAGTCTCGAGGCCTACTGACCATTTCTGCTGAACGACATAAGGGGCGCTCTTGCCAGTGTGTACGAGGTTACAACAATAAGAAATGATCTTCCTCCGCATAGGTGCACTGGCAGCACTGTGAAAATTTCAAAGTCGTTTTTTTTTTAATGGTTAATACGTTTAATAATGTTTTTACATTCATATTGAAAGCTTTGCATAACTAATGTAAGCCATATGGCACAATGGAATTTTTTACCCTTTTTACTGGCCGTAGAAGAAAACTGAAAATATCGTTAGACTCGGCGCGTTAGGATCTGTAAGACCGCATCTGAACCATCTCATTCAATTGAAGGAAATAGTGCAGAAATCGGAGGGAAATCTTCAAGTAGCCTATGGCCTCACACAAACCATAGCCTTACATAACACGTGGGCTGGAAAGTTCGTAGGCGGACATATAGATGGCGCTACTAGTATTAAATCCACATGATTTTTAGTTAGCCCTAACCTTCAAAAGACACGTGTATAAATTTGACAGCTGTTGCACTATTAGTATATGCGTTATAGCATTTTTAGTGGATTATGTTATGTAAGGCCTATCCATATGATATGATCCATATGATTATGTATCCATATAATTTTAATCATATGGATTTAATACTAGTAGCGCCATCTATGTGTTAGCCTATGAACATTTCAGCCCACCTGTTATGTGCCAAATTTGGAAACTGTGAATTTGTATAAAGGACAAATGAGCAGGTTTTTAGATTTATATATTCTCTCTGTCCCATAATAATAGTAGCAAATGAATATATATGTATATAAAAAAATGTAATCTTTTCAAATTTCGGCAGTATAAATGAAAAAAAAAAAAAAAAAATCCCATCAAAAATTAAATTAAAATCTATAATTTAAAAATTACGTTTTGATATTTTCTGTACTGCTAAATTGAGTAATAAACTTTTTTTTAATATATTTATCTGTGTTTTATTTTGTTTTAACCATTTAATTTATTCCTCACATTAACAGATTTGATGTTTCAAAATGTTACCTTATTCAAAATATCATTTTTTGTTTTCAAAATATTATCTTATCCATTATTGGCTTAAGATAATATTTTGCGTTGTAAAAATAAATGTGCTAACATATTTTTTTATTATTTAAGTGTCTTATTTTTCTATCTTTGTTAGATTTGTGGTGCATTTTTTTTTTTTTTTTTTTTTTTTTTTTACAGACTTGAGCTTTTATTTAAGCTAATCTTAAGTGTGACACACACACTATGTTTAATTCGAATAAAACTTACACACACACGAATCTTTAACATACACACATACTAATTCTTACACCAGCCCAGCATTGCACAAATATTTTACCTTTGTAATCCCCCTTTTTTTATTAGGGAAATAATCTGTTTCTCCCCCAATTGATCTTTTTTTAATCATTAAATGTCATAATCTTTTCGTTGTTTTATCCAATTTATTTTATAATAATTATGAACAGCAGGATGTTTAACCCAAAATTAAAATATTAGAGAGTTTTTTGCATACCGTATTTTTATCATCCGATATTTTTTTCTCCCTAGCGCGCATGCTCATAGGAAACATTATTACAGATACGCATGCGCAATTTCCTATGAGCATGTGCGCTAGGGAGAAAAAAATATCGGACGATAAAAATACGGTATGCAAAAACTCTCTATTAGGCCTATTATGGTTGATTATAATTAATAAATTGCAACGATAACTAACAACTAATATATAATTTCTTACTAATATAAAAAAAAAATCATTTTAACACCATCAATCGTCGATGAAGTTCACTGTTTCCAAATATTGGGGAATTGTCAGAAAAATTGGGATTGTGAAATTTTTATTCATTTGAATTTAATAAAAGTTGGCAAAATCATTTATAAATTAGTTGAAAAAGAAAAATAATAGACTTATTTTCTGTCTTGAAAATACACAATATGGCACCATGCAAAAATAGTATCTTTGTACTGTATTATTACTATACATAATAGTATAGGTAACAGTTTGACGTATACTATTAGCTATAGTAACATTATAGATCAAACTGCTATCAACTTTAATATGGAGTATGACAATCTTTAACAGCTGTGCTCCATGCTATAAGTCAGGGGTCTCCAAACTTTCCAGCCTTAGGGCCATACTGTTTACTCCAGTAAGTACCTAGAGTCAAAACCGTTTTAATTTTTCTGCCATTATCTATAATTTCTAGACTAGTTAATTTAGCTTTTCCGTTCCTGAGTGAGTTTCAGGATAAAAACCATATGTTTGATTCAGGATATATACATTTCAAACATCGATATACATACATATGCGATACTCTTTACCACAACATAACTACCGAGGGATGTTCACTAGTTTATAATGTTAGAGGGATTCATTTCAATTATTTGTTAGTTGTTATGCTTAAGTTAAATTTTCTGCGTATTATGCTTGTCATTAAGCTTTACCTAGCAAGTAAATAAAACCGAGTTATTATCATTCTGTGTTTTTTATCCAACTTATTACAGTTATTGGACCGGATTGATGACACTGACGGGCCGTAGTTTGGAGACCACTGCTATAAGTGATAAAGTGATGGTACTTTCTAACTCAATTGACAGCAAAACCCATTGTTATATCAAGGACCCGAAGGTTTGCAACCTGTTGTCGAAGACTCTGAAGAGTTGCAGGGGAACCTAGATCTTACCCAACATGCCAAATTGGGTTCAAATCCGGAGAATGTGCTAGTCACCCAATGCGCACAATAGTCTTCTCACAAAAGTAATCCTCCACCAACTGTACTCTGTACACCATCTATACTATACAACCAACTTTGTGCAGTATAGGGTTATCATTTTGCTGGATGAAAAAATGTGTTTCTGGACTTATGTAAGCACGAACAATAGGATCAAGAATGGCGTCTTTATATAACTTGACAATCATCGGACGATATGTAGGTCAATGCGGTTGTCAAAAAAAAAAAAAAAAAAAGAAAAAAAACTCCTGCTGATAAACATACCCCGAAGCTACCAAACCCGTCTCTCTCAGAGATGTGGCTTGGAAAAGGGCGGATTTGTAGCTTTTGCCAGACCAGTAATCTTCTTGAGTCACTTTGCAAACAAAATCCATAAACCTGAATTCATCACAATTTGAGACTTATCAGACTTCAATTGATTTTCACTGCAATTGTCACTTGTGCTGACAATTCTTTCATTTAGATGACATGGTCTGACGGTCGTCTTACATAAAATCCTTCGCGACGTCTTCTGAGCACATTTAATCATCCATTGCTTACTGTGTTCCAGTATTATCATATCTGAAGTAGATTTAGAGGATGGCGTTTCACGGTTGTGCCTTTCTTTATCTGATTCTCCTCATAGAAGATTGTCCACACGCTATAAATTAGAGGACACATATTGCTTCATAGGATTGATTGATCCTATCCTTCCATTACAATTCTTTAGATAAATGATTACGAATAATCATATCCAATCGATATGCTTTTAGCCACCCATACAAGGATTAAACGACAACAGCTCATCTAATCATCATATTCTGATACAATTTTTTTTCTCTCCCTCTTATAATCCTTAATTTTAAGAAAATTTATTTATTTTTGGCAGTTTAACCACAATTTCTCTGATTTTTCCATAAATTTCGTACACCAATGAAGATAGACTACTATTAAGAATCAATTTTTTTTCTTCTTTCGTTTTAAGTATAATCAGAAAGTGCCAACTGTATTATTAAGATATGATATGATATGATAGTATCTACATAAAAACAAATAATTCATAGCTGAATAAGTAATTGGGATTTGGTTTGTCGATGTACGGTCATTTTTTGCACACGTTGGGCTAATTAGACCTGGACTTACAGTTTAACACGGATTCCGAACGACTAACAAGCATCCATGCCAAATGCGAATCTTCGAATCTAATGATGGTGATACCAAAGGCCAGAGCGCTAGCTAATTGGCCATCAGGCTGCATTAAATCGGAAATCTTTACCTATGGAAAACTGATAGTTAGCCAATTTAAAGCTCTTAGTAATTAAATTGTGTGTGGTCATTTTTTTTGTCGATATTTTTTATGCCTTTTTCATCAACACGAGCCAGTGATTGTATTCCAAATATTCCAACAACCCATTTTGAAAACTTGTTTTACCTCTTGTAAAATTATTTATTTATTTATTTTTTTAAATATTTTAAAATAACGTACTTCCTTATCTTTAAAACAAATATTTTTAAATAAGTTTGATTTCTGTAAGCAGAAAAAAAGGAAAAGGAAGAAAAACCTATGCTTAGCAATGTTTTTGAACGAATCCTATGACACTTTCGTGTAAAGCCTACTTAATCAGCAAAAGCTTAGATGCATTAATTTATATATCTGTAGGAAATGCATCTTTGCTAAAGTTTAAGAACTTCTGCCTTAGACACCTTCTGTTATTTCTTGATCAACATCCTCTTTCAAATGCAGCAGGCAGTTTTGAAGCTAATGGACGTCTGGGGAAATATAGTTTAAATCTTACGGCTTTCCAAAAATAGCACCTTCTGTTGCTGTCCAAGAACAACTGTAACTTTGCCGCCAGTTTTGCCCAGGAAAAGTTCCTCACAACTTGATTATTTATTCAGCGTGTAATAGTTTATTTCTTTTGGAGCAACTCGTAAGGGCTTTCCTGCTTTTTGGAGATCCAGTTGTGTGCGAAAGTTCGCGTAAAGAAAAAAGTTATTTACCTAGATTCATTTATTTTAACGGAATGACGTATATATATATACATAATTTGCATCTGCAATTATTTTCTTGAAATTATGAATACAAAATTCCAGAAGTCACTCTTAAGGTTCAATTATAGTCCGTATATAAATCGTGATTATGTATCGGTAACCAATAAATATGAAATTTCGATGTAGAAAAAACATAATGATTTATATTTCTGAAAAATTGATATGGGATAATTCCGTTAATTGATATGGGATAATTCCTTGTTGTAAGTTTAATACTGTTAATAAACAAACGAACAAATAGCAATACCAAAAGAACATTATACAAATGTAGCTGTTTGGCCTTTGGTACCACAGGCTTCAGATATGAATCCTGGCTGGTGCATGGATGTTTATTTGTGGTTCGGAATCCACATTAAACTGTTGATCCCAGTGTAATTAGCTGAAAATGTTGCACAAAATGACCGTAGAGGGATAAACCAAACCAATCCTGCTCATCTTGCTCTCAATACAACGAGCACGAGCATTTAAAGCACGATAGTATATTAGGTGATGGCACAAAATCATCTTCTGATGTAGCCATCTGTTCTAACTGATAAAGGACGTTCATCACCAACCAATCGTGTTCGAATCCTGGCTCTGACGTGGGTGTTTTGCTTATGTTGAGGAATCAAGTTAAATTGTAAGGTCTCAGTAGCGCTAAGTGTGCACAAAATGACCGTAGAGGGATAAACCAAACCAATCCTGCGCATCTTGCTCTCAATACAACGAGCACGAGCATTTAAAGCACGATAGTATATTAGGTGATGGCACAAAATCATCTTCTGATGTAGCCATCTGTTCCTAACTGATAAAGGACGTTCATCGCAACCAATCGTGTTCGAATCCTGGCTCTGACGTGGGTGTTTGCTGATGTTGAGGAATCAAGTTAAATTGTAGGTCTCAGTAGCGCTAAGTGTGCACAAAATGACCGTAGAGGGATAAACCAAACCAATCCTGCGCATCTTGCTCTCAATACAACGAGCACGAGCATTTAAAAGCACGATAGTATATTAGGTGATGGCACAAAATCATCTTCTGATGTAGCCATCTGTTCTAACTGATAAAGGACGTTCATCGCAACCAATCGTGTTCGAATCCTGGCTCTGACGTGGGTGTTTGCTTATGTTGAGGAATCCAGTTAAATTGTAAGGTCTCAGTAGCGCTAAGTGTGCACAAAATGACCGTAGAGGGATAAACCAAACCAATCCTGCGCATCTTGCTCTCAATACAACGAGCACGAGCATTTAAAGCACGATAGTATATTAGGTGATGGCACAAAATCATCTTCTGATGTAGCCATCTGTTCCTAACTGATAAAGGACGTTCTTCGCAACCAATCGTGTTCGAATCCTGGCTCTGACGTGGGTGTTTGCTGATGTTGAGGAATCCAAGTTAAATTGTAGGTCTCAGTAGCGCTAAGTGTGCACAAAATGACCGTAGAGGATAAACCAAACCAATCCTGCGCATCTTGCTCTCAATACAACGAGCACGAGCATTTAAAGCACGATAGTATATTAGGTGATGGCACAAAATCATCTTCTGATGTAGCCATCTGTTCCTAACTGATAAAGGACGTTCATCGCAACCAATCGTGTTCGAATCCGGGCTCTGACGTGGGTGTTTGCTTATGTTGAGGAATCCAAGTTAAATTGTAGGTCTCAGTAGCGCTAAGTGTGCACAAAATGACCGTAGAGGGATAAACCAAACCAATCCTGCGCATCTTGCTCTCAATACAACGAGCACGAGCATTTAAAGCACGATAGTATATTAGGTGATGGCACAAAATCATCTTCTGATGTAGCCATCTGTTCCTAACTGATAAAGGACGTTCATCGCAACCAATCGTGTTCGAATCCTGGCTCTGACGTGGGTGTTTGCTTATGTTGAGGAATCAAGTTAAATTGTAGGTCTCAGTAGCGCTAAGTGTGCACAAAATGACCGTAGAGGGATAAACCAAACCAATCCTGCGCATCTTGCTCTCAATACAACGAGCACGAGCATTTAAAGCACGATAGTATATTAGGTGATGGCACAAAATCATCTTCTGATGTAGCCATCTGTTCCTAACTGATAAAGGACGTTCTTCGCAACCAATCGTGTTCGAATCCTGGCTCTGACGTGGGTGTTTGCTGATGTTGAGGAATCCAAGTTAAATTGTAGGTCTCAGTAGCGCTAAGTGTGCACAAAATGACCGTAGAGGGATAAACCAAACCAATCCTGCGCATCTTGCTCTCAATACAACGAGCACGAGCATTTAAAGCACGATAGTATATTAGGTGATGGCACAAAATCATCTTCTGATGTAGCCATCTGTTCCTAACTGATAAAGGACGTTCATCGCAACCAATCGTGTTCGAATCTGGCTCTGACGTGGGTGTTTGCTTATGTTGAGGAATCCAAGTTAAATTGTAGGTCTCAGTAGCGCTAAGTGTGCACAAAATGACCGTAGAGGGATAAACCAAACCAATCCTGCGCATCTTGCTCTCAATACAACGAGCACGAGCATTTAAAAAGCACGATAGTATATTAGGTGATGGCACAAAATCATCTTCTGATGTAGCTATCTGTTCCTAACTGATAAAGGACGTTCATCGCAACCAATCGTGTTCGAATCCTGGCTCTGACGTGGGTGTTTGCTTATGTTGAGGAATCCAAGTTAAATTGTAGGTCTCAGTAGCGCTAAGTGTGCACAAAATGACCGTAGAGGATAAACCAAACCAATCCTGCGCATCTTGCTCTCAATACAACGAGCACGAGCATTTAAAGCACGATAGTATATTAGGTGATGGCACAAAATCATCTTCTGATGTAGCCATCTGTTCCTAACTGATAAAGGACGTTCATCGCAACCAATCGTGTTCGAATCCTGGCTCTGACGTGGGTGTTTGCTTATGTTGAGGAATCCAAGTTAAATTGTAGGTCTCAGTAGCGCTAAGTGTGCACAAAATGACCGTAGAGGGATAAACCAAACCAATCCTGCGCATCTTGCTCTCAATACAACGAGCACGAGCATTTAAAGCACGATAGTATATTAGGTGATGGCACAAAATCATCTTCTGATGTAGCCATCTGTTCCTAACTGATAAAGGACGTTCATCGCAACCAATCGTGTTCGAATCCTGGCTCTGACGTGGGTGTTTGCTTATGTTGAGGAATCCAAGTTAAATTGTAGGTCTCAGTAGCGCTAAGTGTGCACAAAATGACCGTAGAGGGATAAACCAAACCAATCCTGCGCATCTTGCTCTCAATACAACGAGCACGAGCATTTAAAAAGCACGATAGTATATTAGGTGATGGCACAAAATCATCTTCTGATGTAGCCATCTGTTCTAACAACGTGATAAAGGACGTTCATCGCAACCAATCGTGTTCGAATCCTGGCTCTGACGTGGGTGTTTGCTGATGTTGAGGAATCAAGTTAAATTGTAGGTCTCAGTAGCGCTAAGTGTGCACAAAATGACCGTAGAGGGATAAACCAAACCAATCCTGCGCATCTTGCTCTCAATACAACGAGCACGAGCATTTAAAGCACGATAGTATATTAGGTGATGGCACAAAATCATCTTCTGATGTAGCCATCTGTTCCTAACTGATAAAGGACGTTCATCGCAACCAATCGTGTTCGAATCCTGGCTCTGACGTGGGTGTTTTGCTTATGTTGAGGAATCCAAGTTAAATTGTAGGTCTCAGTAGCGCTAAGTGTGCACAAAATGACCGTAGAGGATAAACCAAACCAATCCTGCGCATCTTGCTCTCAATACAACGAGCACGAGCATTTTAAAGCACGATAGTATATTGGTGATGGCACAAATCATCTTCTGATGTAGCCATCTGTTCCCAACTGATAAAAGGACGTTCATCGCAACCAATCGTGTTCGAATCCTGGCTCTGACGTGGGTGTTTGCTTATGTTGAGGAATCCAAGTTAAATTGTAGGTCTCAGTAGCGCTAAGTGTGCACAAAATGACCGTAGAGGATAAACCAAACCAATCCTGCGCATCTTGCTCTCAATACAACGAGCACGAGCATTTAAAAATCATCTTCTGATGTAGCCATCTGTTCTAACTGATAAAGGACGTTCATCGCAACCAATCGTGTTCCGAATAATGTTGAGGAATTAGCGCTAAGTGTGCACAAAATGACCGTAGAAAAACCAAACCAATCCTGCGCATCTTGCTCTCAATACAACGAGCACGAGCATTTAAAGCACGATCATCTTCTGATGTAGCCATCTGTTCCTAACTGATAAAGGACGTTCATCGCAACCAATCGTGTTCGAATCCTGGCTCTGACGTGGGTGTTTGCTTATGTTGAGGAATCCAAGTTAGAATTATAGGTCTCAGTAGCGCTAAGTGTGCACAAAATGACCGTAGAGGGATAAACCAAACCAATCCTGCGCATCTTGCTCTCAATACAACGAGCACGAGCATTTTAAAGCACGATAGTATATTAGGTGATGGCACAAAATCATCTTCTGATGTAGCCATCTGTTCCTAACTGATAAAGGACGTTCATCGCAACCAATCGTGTTCGAATCCTGGCTCTGACGTGGGTGTTTGCTGATGTTGAGGAATCCAAGTTAAATTGTAGGTCTCAGTAGCGCTAAGTGTGCACAAAATGACCGTAGAGGGATAAACCAAACCAATCCTGCGCATCTTGCTCTCAATACAACGAGCACGAGCATTTAAAGCACGATAGTATATTAGGTGATGGCACAAAATCATCTTCTGATGTAGCCATCTGTTCCTAACGATAAGGACACGTTCATCGCAACCAATCGTGTTCGAATCCTGGCTCTGACGTGGGTGTTTGCTGATGTTGAGGAATCCAAGTTAAATTGTAGGTCTCAGTAGCGCTAAGTGTGCACAAAATGACCGTAGAGGATAAACCAAACCAATCCTGCGCATCTTGCTCTCAATACAACGAGCACGAGCATTTAAAGCACGATAGTATATTAGGTGATGGCACAAAATCATCTTCTGATGTAGCCATCTGTTCCTAACTGATAAAGGACGTTCATCAACCAATCGTGTTCGAATCCTGGCTCTGACGTGGGTGTTTGCTGATGTTGAGGAATCCAAGTTAAATTGTAGGTCTCAGTAGCGCTAAGTGTGCACAAAATGACCGTAGAGGGATAAAACCAAACCAATCCTGCGCATCTTGCTCTCAATACAACGAGCACGAGCATTTAAAGCACGATAGTATATTAGGTGATGGCACAAAATCATCTTCTGATGTAGCCATCTGTTCCTAACTGATAAAGGACGTTCATCGCAACCAATCGTGTTCGAATCCTGGCTCTGACGTGGGTGTTTTGCTGATGTTGAGGAATCAAGTTAAATTATAGGTCTCAGTAGCGCTAAGTGTGCACAAAATGACCGTAGAGGGGATAAACCAAACCAATCCTGCGCATCTTGCTCTCAATACAACGAGCACGAGCATTTAAAGCACGATAGTATATTAGGTGATGGCACAAAATCATCTTCTGATGTAGCCATCTGTTCCTAACTGATAAAGGACGTTCATCGCAACCAATCGTGTTCGAATCCTGGCTCTGACGTGGGTGTTTGCTTATGTTGAGGAATCCAGTTAAATTGTAGGTCTCAGTAGCGCTAAGTGTGCACAAAATGACCGTAGAGGGATAAACCAAACCAATCCTGCGCATCTTGCTCTCAATACAACGAGCACGAGCATTTAAAGCACGATAGTATATTAGGTGATGGCACAAAATCATCTTCTGATGTAGCCATCTGTTCCTAACGATAAGGACGTTCATCGCAACCAATCGTGTTCGAATCCTGGCTCTGACGTGGTGTTTTGCTTATGTTGAGGAATCAAGTTAAATTGTAGGTCTCAGTAGCGCTAAGTGTGCACAAAATGACCGTAGAGGGATAAACCAAACCAATCCTGCGCATCTTGCTCTCAATACAACGAGCACGAGCATTTAAAGCACGATAGTATATTAGGTGATGGCACAAAATCATCTTCTGATGTAGCCATCTGTTCCTAACTGATAAAGGACGTTCATCGCAACCAATCGTGTTCGAATCCTGGCTCTGACGTGGGTGTTTGCTTATGTTGAGGAATCAAGTTAAATTGTAGGTCTCAGTAGCGCTAAGTGTGCACAAAATGACCGTAGAGGGGATAAACCAAACCAATCCTGCGCATCTTGCTCTCAATACAACGAGCACGAGCATTTAAAGCACGATAGTATATTAGGTGATGGCACAAAATCATCTTCTGATGTAGCCATCTGTTCCTAACTGATAAAGGACGTTCATCGCAACCAATCGTGTTCGAATCCTGGCTCTGACGTGGGTGTTTGCTTATGTTGAGGAATCCAAGTTAAATTGTAGGTCTCAGTAGCGCTAAGTGTGCACAAAATGACCGTAGAGGGATAAACAAACCAATCCTGCGCATCTTGCTCTCAATACAACGAGCACGAGCATTTAAAGCACGATAGTATATTAGGTGATGGCACAAAATCATCTTCTGATGTAGCCATCTGTTCCTAACTGATAAAGGACGTTCATCGCAACCAATCGTGTTCGAATCCTGGCTCTGACGTGGGTGTTTGCTGATGTTGAGGAATCAAGTTAAATTGTAGGTCTCCAGTAGCGCTAAGTGTGCACAAAATGACCGTAGAGGGATAAACCAAACCAATCCTGCGCATCTTGCTCTCAATACAACGAGCACGAGCATTTAAAGCACGATAGTATATTAGGTGATGGCACAAAATCATCTTCTGATGTAGCCATCTGTTCCTAACTGATAAAGGACGTTCATCACAACCAATCGTGTTCGAATCCTGGCTCTGACGTGGGTGTTTGCTTATGTTGTGGAATCCAAGTTAAAAATTGTAGGTCTCAGTTTATGGCGCTAAGTGTGCAACTGATAAAGGACAAAATGACCGTAGAGCGCTAAATACAATGACCAATCCTGCGCATCTTGCTCTCAATACAACTTGAGCACGAGCATTTAAAGCACGATAGTATATATTAGGTGATGGCACAAAATCATCTTCTGATGTAGCCATCTGTTCCTAACTGATAAAGGACGTTCATCGCAACCAATCGTGTTCGAATCCTGGCTCTGACGTGGGTGTTTGCTTATGTTGAGGAATCCAAGTTAAATTGTAGGTCTCAGTAGCGCTAAGTGTGCCACAAAATGACCGTAGAGGGATAAACCAAACCAATCCTGCGCATCTTGCTCTCAATACAACGAGCACGAGCATTTAAAGCACGATAGTATATTAGGTGATGGCACAAAATCATCTTCTGATGTAGCCATCTGTTCCTAACTGATAAAGGACGTTCATCGCAACCAATCGTGTTCGAATCCTGGCTCTGACGTGGGTGTTTGCTGATGTCGGGAATCCAAGTTAAATTGTAGGTCTCAGTAGCGCAAATTGTGCACAAAATGACCGTAGAGGGATAAACCAAACCAATCCTGCACAAATTGCTCTCAATACAACGAGCACGAGCATTTTAAAGCACGATAGTATATTAGGTGATGGCACAAAATCATCTTCTGATGTAGCCATCTGTTCTAACTGATAAGGACGTTCATCGCAACCAATCGTGTTCGAATCCTGGCTCTGACGTGGGTGTTTTGCTGATGTTGAGGAATCAAGTTAAATTGTAGGTCTCAGTAGGCGCTAAGTGTGCACAAAATGACCGTAGAGGATAAACCAAACCAATCCTGCGCATCTTGCTCTCAATACAACGAGCACGAGCATTTTAAAGCACGATAGTATATTAGGTGATGGCACAAAAATCATCTTCTGATGTAGCCATCTGTTCTAACTGATAAAGGACGTTCATCGCAACCAATCGTGTTCGGAATCCTGGCTCTGACGTGGGTGTTTTGCTTATGTTGAGGAATCCAAGTTAAATTGTAGGTCTCAGTAGCGCTAAGTGTGCAAAAAATGA
>BPLQ01013603.1:0-17717 GCA_021605075.1 Caerostris darwini | reverse complement strand
AGGATATTATAATCATAAAGTTATAATATCATCAGACTGAGCATCCAGAGCTAAAATAGGCAGGTAGGCAGGAGAAACAGTGTTCTAAGCGAACAATTCTATTTCATATATAATGCGTGAATTTCCAAAAAAATTAAATAATCTTTCCAACAACAGTGTACCATTTAATACTAAACGAGGAAATGAAATCTGTTTAATGAGGGCCAATTTAGTTTTTTCAATAATAATAATGGATTCCTTCAACTTCTCATTATCTGCTTGCACTGAGTAAATCACGCATCAAATGTTGATTGTGACTTCGTGCGTATTTAGCACTGTAGCTCAATTTAGTAAGAAATCTAGTAATTTTGGAAGTTTTTATGTATTCAACTTAAAGCTCTTTCAGAAAAGGTGTATCCCAATTAGTTTTAAGCAACAAATAATTTTACTATTACAATACAAGACGATATTAAATCTAAAGGATAAAATATGCCAGCCGTTTCTAAAAAAAAAAAAAAAAAAAAAACTTTAAAAAAGAAAGCAATTTCACCTTGAAATTCTATACGGTTCTAAGAGCTTAGTTTTTTTCAAACGAATCATACTACTGATTTGTTCTATTAAGAACATACTAACTCATTTAATGATCTTAGGTAATTAAGCGGCCTGTTGGCCAATTGAATAGAACTGTGGCCATTGGTAGAACCCTGGCTGTAGCATGGATGTTTGTTAGGGGTTCGGAATCCCCTGTAAATTGTAGGTCCCGGTCTAATTAATTTAATCTTAACTCTAACCCTCAAGATCAACTTCTATCTTAGATACTATAGCTTTAAAATAAAAAATCCTTTGTAGTTGTTGATATGAGATATAAATTTACTTGCATAAAAATCATCGAAAATTAGAAAAGAAACATTACAAACGAAAATGTGCTCAGATTTCGAAGTTTGTTGATAAGTATAACATATTTTGCTACTCGCTGTCAAAAAATTGTTTACCGAGCATCTATCCAATCTACCGACTACTATCATTAATCTACCAACTTTGATATCTGGTTTTTCAATGGAAAATATTAATAAATTTAAAGAAAACCTTTTCTTTGCACGACACAAATCTAAAATTCTAACTCTAATCTTCAAGATCAATTTATATCTTGTAGCTTATTTAAAACTGCTCCAGATACGACAAAGATTTCTTACGTTTTTTTTTTTTTTTTTTCGTTTACCCATCATTGTGATGTTAATAACAGGAAAACTAATATTTTCGGAATAAAATTTACTGAAAAATAATCAGTTTGAGTTTATTTTTATTTATTTCTCGTCTGAATTATTTCGGAGAATTACAGGAATCATGATGAAATAATTTTTTCTGGCATTTTTTTATACACAAAAGTACTAGTATAATTTCAGCATAATGGAAATTAAAGCACAAAAAACAAACTTCTACGAACAAAATTTATTCTTGATATTCAACAAACTAGGCTTTAAATTTCATATAAATGCACAAGCCATGTCCTCATTTACATTTAAGGCAATTAATTTTTATTTTAACCCCATGAAATTTAAAAATATATAAAATACTTTTAAAAACAGAAAAAAAAATTCTTATGAATGATTTGAGTAAATATTTCTGAAGTTGTTCATCAACTATTAAGAAAAGATAAAAAATCATCTAGAGTAGGAAATTCTTATCAGCAATTTTTCTGTGACCGTAAGCGGGATGCCTCAACAACTACTTTTTGCAGAAGCAAATAAAACAACCAGGTATTGCTGATGCAGTACTGTCCAATGCTTTTAATTAACGAATTATTCCTTTGGAAGTTTCAAAAATATTTCTCAAACTCAAAATGTTTAATTGGTTATTTTGAAAGGTGCTAGACCAGGGGTGGCCAACCAAAATGATCTTGCGGGCCTCTTTAGAAATGCATCATAACTCTGCGGGCCGCATATAAAATTATATATCACCATATTAGATTTAGGCATACTGTAAGCATTTTTTGGAGTGAAAAATTGAAACATTATGAGTTTTTAATATTGTTTTTACTATTATTCTTACGTGTAAACATGTATAATATATTAATAATGATACTAAACGCACATTGTAAAGAAATATATAACACTAAAAAAAGAAATATATAACACTTAAAAAAGAAATATAAAAAATACATAAATATAAAAGAAATAAAAAAAATGAAATCATTAAAACATATTTTAGTAGTGAGATATTTGTTTTTCTACTCTTTCACTTAGCTTTCACAAATCGATCTGACTTTGGGTATTTGCACATCGCAATGGGTGGTGAGTCCTTTATGTTTGAGCGTGTTTTGTGTTGATTAAATTAAATGAAATTGACCAATTTCATTTTAGAAAAAAAAAGGATTTGCAAGTGTAAGTTGAACCAAAAGCGCTAACAACTTCATCTAAGAGTCTGGTTTGCTCTACAATCAACAATAAACTCTGCATATCTAAGGATGAACACTGCGTCGTTGAGTCACTTAAAATGAATCATAGAACCTGTTAATTAGATGTTCCAAGATGCGCGCGCAACATGAGTTAGTAGAATATAATTTAATTAATCTGCTCATAACTGTAAATCACACATAAAACAGGTAACGTCTGTCCTATATTCACAGGAATATTATTTTAAAATCAAAGTTAATTTTTATCATCATTTCGACAGTTTTTTGAATATATTGATGCCCGCATAATGCATTGGTTTTCACTACTTTGGCCATTACAAAATAAATATATTTGTAAAAGTGTGATAAATCTCATTGGCCTGAAAAATGTTCAAGGCGGGCCGCGGGTTGGACACCCCTGCTGTAGAGGCATTTTTACTAGCTTCCTAAAATTCTAGAAGACAGATTATTCCAAACTTCATCACAACTTGGTTTAAAACCCGAAATTATTAAAAGTGTTCTTTTTAAAAGACTGTTCGTTATTAGGGATTGTAGATAGGTACAAGTTTTTAAAGCCTGGCTAATCCACGTATTTTCCAAAATATTTATTGTATATTTTATTGTAGGTATTTTTATGAAAGTTAAATTTATACCAGTGCGAAATTCGTTTATAAATCATTATTTTCTACAAATATTTTAAGAGCATTTTATTAGTTTTAAAATATATTTCCTAGAAATTGAGAATTTTTGATTGATCTAAAGGCAAAGCTGCATTTGCTGCATCGATTTCAAGAAAATATTGAAAACGTTTAAAATATGCTTTAGTTTAGGTTTCATAAAATGTGGATTGAAAATCTAAATTAAGAACCGCGTTTGATCTTCTTCTTTATTTAGAAATTTTACTTCCATTTATTCATAAATTATTAATAAGAAATCGAAAAAAAACTTTCACTTACCTAAAGAGTTATTCTAGTCTCCAATATCTTTTCAGCTTGAATCCGATATTAAGATTCTTTCGAAAAATCAATTGAAAAATTGATTGACTTTGTTAATACGATTACGAATAGAAGATCACCAAGTCTAATAGTCACACACAAATTTCAAAAAAACAAATTTGATAAACAAAACACATAAAAATTATAATAAATCCAAAGTTTTAATCCTGGCATTACAATAACACAATGAATGGGTTAACAGCTTACGTAAATGTCAGAAACTATCAGTGGCATTGCCACAGAATTGATACTGAATGCATAATATAATGAGTCAGATTTGGCGAGAATCGGAGTTAATTCCTTGACTGGCGTATTTCAGGGGTGTTCGCTAATGGGAAAAATGTAATTATTTTGTCTTTTAATTTTCTTACTCATAGTTTAAGAACTTATGCATATTTATTTTATCAACTTGAAAAATAGATTTTCATAAACTAAATTCTTGAACTCCTGTGGTACTCCTGCATGTTTTTGCTGGTATACAGATATAAAAGTATAAAAATGACATTGCTGCTCCTGTAATCTATAGCGGCCTGGAGGTCAACTGGCTAGCCCTCTAGCCTTTGGAACCACAGGCTTCAGGTTCGAATCCTGGCGTTGGCATGGATATGTGGGAGTGGTTCAGAATCCACGTTAATTTCAAGGTCTAATTAGCTCAAAGGTGCACAAAATGACCATAGAGCGGCAAACCAAACCAATATTCTCCATTAGCACAGCAGCCCCATGGTGGCCAAGTGCCGTCTACCTACCAGTAGTTTTCGAGAGAGATGCTTTCTTTTTACCGGGTAGGGTTGTCAGCCAGTCGTGTTGGACCAGAACCTATGCTTTAAAGTGGATTCCGAACCACTACAAACATCCATGGTACAGCCGGGACTTGAACCCGAAACCTGTGGCACCAAGTGCCAGAGCAGTAGCCACGGCCATCAGACCACCATGCATTTTTAACCTCTAAAAATTACAGAATGGAAAAAAAAATATTCGTGGAGTTCAAAAAAGTAAAAGAACAGCAAATAAAATACGTAATTTAAAACTTATACAAGTTTAGATTAATGTCTCGATGATTTAAAAAAACTTATTTCTTATCATTAACGCATTAATTTTGGCTTTACATCAATTGGCTGGTTATGAATATAACAACCCATTATCGATTGGGGAGGAAAAGGTATTACCTTCCCAGATAAATTTTTTTTTATGTTAATTACTTCATATTTGCGTTTGTAATTAAGAAAACCCGGTGCAATTCTCATCAGCGAATCTGATCGTCGGTGCCATTTCAAAACAACCACCTTCGATTTACCTCGTTTCTGATTGTAGTGAGTGTAGTGAACTCCACCAGGGAATTTAAAGATAATTTCTGTTGCATATGTTTACCGCACTGCCACTTAGTGTCACAGGTTTCGGATTCAAGTCTAGGCAGTGTCATGGTTATTTGTAGTGCTTCGGAATCCCCTTTAAACCGTATGTCCCGGCCTTATGTGACTGTAGGTTGTTGGGCGTAGAGCTGACATCCCTACCCCGTAAAAGAAAAACATCTAGTGTCTCGAAATCTGCCAGTAGGCGCACGGCTTTTGCCTATCATAGGGCTGTTGCGCCAATAACGATGATGATGTTTACCGCGTCTACATAAGTAGGGCTATGCTATTATAATAACATTTGTTTAGTGAAATGAATTCCTTCTTTTGAATTAGCGTTGCAACATAAGCAATGTTTCACAATGTAATATCTAATAAGTAATATCTTTTAAAATATCAAATTTATCGGTCAAAACTGTAGGTCCCGGTCTGTTTAGCCCTCGTGCGCACAAGAGCCCTTGTGTACAGCGACAAACCAAACAAAACACAACAGTTATATCGGACCGGTATCTACAGTTTAGAGTGGATTCAGAACCACTGCAAAAATCCATGACATCACTGGGACTCGAACCGAAACCTGGGACACCGAGCGGCAGAGCGCTAGTCACTCGGCCATCAGAATCCAATCATTCTCATTATGTTTGAATAAATATTAATTCGTCTGTATTATCCTCTAGTGCTACTTAAAATAGTTACCTTCTCCAAAATTGTTTTAATTCAGACAATTTATCACTGCACGGTGGGTCTCAAGAGACACAAGTCTCTTAAATTGTGTTATGGCTTTCGCTTTTCCTAGAATTAGATGCAGTTTCGATGTAAATTTAAATGACTGTTTATTTTATGTCGCCTTGAATAAACATCTGTATTCAGCAGTCTTTCCTTGAATTGGGCTTAATTTCAAAATAATTTTTAACAACTGTTTATTTAATATTATTCGAAAAAGATATTTTCATCTGTATTTATCATTGTCTGTCAGTTGCTATTTTCTTGAATTAAGCTTAGTTTCAATTTAAATTTAAATGATTTGTTAATTTCAAGAAAGTATTATTGTATTAGTTAACGATAATTTCCTCTGTATATTCTCCTAGAATTCCAGGTGGCCTGACAGACAATCGGTTAGCGCTCTGGCATTTGGTATCACAGGCTTCAGGTTCGAATCCTTGCTGTGGCATGGATATTTGTGAGTGGTTCGGTATCCTCGTTAAACTGTTGTTGCCGGCCTTATTAGCCCAAAGTGCATACAAAATGACTATAGAGTAGTCATAAACCAAACCTATAATACTGGACTCTATTTATCTATTCCTTCTAGAAGATTGTAAATCTTATGCTGAGGTACTAAATCTATAGGGATAAGTTACGATTATTTATTTAATTTACAAATAAAGAATAGTAACTTCTATTTACTTATTTGTAACTACCATATGATTATTTTACTTATCATATGATTATTTATTTAATTTATTTTCTTAGCTTTAGGCAATGGTAAGGGATTAAAGTGGCCTGCCTAAATGTCAAACATGGTGAATCCTGTTCATAATCGACGCGAGAAGGCGATTCAGAAACTCCAGTATCTTTGCAAAAATAGAGCTCAATAAATCTTTAAACCGGAATATAGTTTTGTAGAGGTCGATCTTACAAATCTTGCATCAAATGTCATCCCCTAGGAATGTTTATCCAAAATTTTAATGGTAAAATGTAGTGGCTGTGAATCGAATCTGTTGCTTCGGGGGTAAAACATAATTTGTTAAATAGTTGCTGTTCCAGTAGAGAAAAACCTCTGATAAATATACCTAGAATTCAATAACATTATTTTCCAATGAAATAAACAATCCAACATTTTAGGTATTCGAATATCAAATTACCATAATGAAAACTGTATATTTCATGTTTATTGATATCGGCAAACACCTATTCATGTAAGTAAATTTAGTGTTGACTTCCGAGAAGTCTTACTTATTGTATTGCCAGATACCAGTTGAACCTGAGAGTTTATTGGAATGATAATAGCGGATGATAAAAGATGCATTAAAATAACTTTTAAATTTTTATGATTTTTTTTTGTGTGCAAGGGAAGTAAGACTTGATTTTCGCTGGCTCTTTATTTCTAAGCAAAAGTAGAGGCGGTATGGGTTGTGGCAGATTATCTCACATTGCCATTCTATTTGCTTTATGCAGGATGTTTTTCATGCACTCAAAGCAAATGTATCTAAATATTCTAGACAACAACCTCCTGTCTTCATAATCCCATAAAATGTTATTGCTCCAACAGGGTTTTGCTAGAGCAACCTTACTACAGTATGTATATTATTGACAATGTTTAGCAGTGTACTGAATAATTCTGGCAAGGTATTCTATAAACACAACCTCCTGTAAGGATTTACTGTATCTTTAATTATATAAAATGACATTGCCCCATCAGAGAGATGACCACAGTATGCCTCCTATTGGCACTCAGTTTACTCAAATGGGATGTTTTATTAATATGCTAAACAATTCTGCTTAATTATTTTATAAACACAATCCCCTTGAAGACTCTCTTATCTCAATAAACCTATAAAATGATATTGCACATCAGAGTGCTGCTAAAACAACATTTACTACAGTATGTCTCGTACAGACAATTTATTTATTTAATAGCGCTAAATATTTAAGATTCTCCTATCTTTGTAATCATTAAACATTGCCGAATCGAAGTCTTGCTTAAAAAAAAATTATTACAGTATGTTTTGTATTGACAGTCAGTTTATTTAATTGGGATTTTTATCAGTATGCTGAACAATTGTGGCTTGCTCTCCTATAAACACATCCTCCTGGAAGGTTCTCCTACCTTTATAATCCTATAAAAGGATATTACCTTATCGAAATGTTACTAAAACAACAATTATTACAGTCAGTTTGTTTAATTGTTGTTTTCACCCAATGTTTTTTGGGATTTTCATGCTCCCAACAGTTTCGGGATTATGCTGAACTATTCTGGTTAGTTACTCTATAAACACAACCTCTTGGAAAGCTCACTTATCTCTATAATCATATAAAATGATATTACCGCATCAAAGTGTTGTTTAAACAACATTCAGTACAGTATGATTCTTTTGATAGTCAGTTTATTAAATTGGGATTTTTACCAGTATGCTAAATAATTGTGGCCAAACATCCTTCAATCACAACGCCCTGGAAGGCGTTATTGATCTGCACAATCGTAGAAAAATTTCTGACCCAGCGAAACA
The DNA here is from genome assembly GCA_021605075.1 of Caerostris darwini. Taxonomy (NCBI): domain Eukaryota; kingdom Metazoa; phylum Arthropoda; class Arachnida; order Araneae; family Araneidae; genus Caerostris; species Caerostris darwini. Next base: position 9,775 of record BPLQ01013603.1, on the reverse strand, counting down.
GTATTATTATTAAAGTATTACAATGCATTTAGTGCGTTTGTACATAATGTGCAAGTATATATAGTAAAGTAAAATGAGTAAAGGTTTTCAATATTGGAAAAACTAAATAAGTATACTATGTATAAAAAAAACCAATTTAATATATTACTCCAATACTTCCAATGATTTTTATTTTTATTGAAACTAATTCAAATACTTTAACAATGTTTTATAAGATTCTTTAATGAATCCCCATGATTCGGCAATAATTTTTTAAATATTGTTTTGGCAAATATTAATTACCACATCTTTCTAAGGGACTAATTATATTTTAACTGAAGGAGATATAAATAATTATAATCATGTGAGAGTAAATGTTTTATGTTCAAATGGCAGTTGCATAAATTAATGAAGAAAATTTAAATTTTGTAACACACTTATGTAAACAAACCACATTTAGAACAAATTACTTCACTAAATTTTTGTTGAATGTAAACATACTATCACTTGCACTACCTTATATGGACAAATTAATTTTAGGCAAATATTGTAACAAATTTTTATTTTACAGTGAAGTCCCTTTACTAGTTATTTTAAACATTGTTTAATTTTTTTAATATTTTTATTGAAAATGTATTGTAAGTTATCAAGTAAAACTTTTAAATATATTTTCCCTATAATACACATAAAAATAAATTTCTTATCTCTAATTAAGCTAGGCATGAAACAATATATTTTTATTAAGAGATAACATTCTTCTTCTTTATTGGGACAATAGCCCTAAGGTGGGTCTAGGCCTTCTGCCTACTGGCAAGTAAGAGATATCATTAAATATGCTTCAAATATACAACGTTCATTTCATAGTCATTCTAGCATGGGGAAAAAAGCATTTTCAATTGGAAACTATATTAATTATTTATTATCTGTAAACATAATTTTAAAGAATTCTTTAATAATTTTCTTATTTTTTTTTATATTTCTTTCCAAAAAAAAATATGTTTAAATTAGTACATCACATTTAGTTCTATGTATTAATTTTCAAAATTATTATGAAGAATAAAGAGTTCTATAATTTTAAACTGAACAATTATTTTAGTAATTTTTCCAATTACTTCTATAACTTTTTCCAGAAAAATAGTTTTAATGAATTTAATTAAAGAAATATCGCGACTAATACAAAATCTAGTTTTGATTTTGGGGTAATTTTTCTTCTTAAAGTATAATTAAAAAAAAAATGATTAAATTTTAATTCCATAAATGAAAATATTTCAATTTATTTTGTAAATAAGCGAATTATATCTATGGTACATTATCGGAAATAAGTAATTGTTTATTTTGCGTAACAATTCACAAATTAATGTAAAAAAAAATTTTATCCTTATTATTGTTATTAATTATTTACTTTTCTATTATTCAGGTAATTATATATAGAGATATTAATAGGTTTAGAAAATATTAATTTATTCTGAAACGTATATTGAAATTTTTTTATTAAAATATTTAGTTTTTCTTAAAAATGGCATTTTCATATAAAAAAATGTGTTTTCAACTTTATAATTTTTATATTTTACTAATTAATTTTTTAATGAAACCTTTCTTTTTCACGTAAGAACTTTCCTTTTTAATATGGAAAAAGTTGTTTTTTAAATATGCAGCTGAAGTTTTTTTGTTTTTTTTGAAAATTACTGGACGCAATACAAAACTACATGTAAAAAACTTTTTATTTATAAATTAAACTAAAATTTAAAAAAAAGCTGATAAATTCCATTTTCAGAAACCTCGTCCTGCATTGGCGGCCATCTGTATAATTATGGAATTCTACTATCTAACTTTAACAGATTTTTTTTTGTCTGGTGTTTTGTAAAAGATTGTATATTTTGTCCTTATTAGCATCAACTGAAGCGTAATATAAAGCTATGTAAAGATAATAATTAATTCATAACTCTTCAGAAAATAATAATTAACTCATAACTGTTCAGATAGTTGTATATACACTGCATAAAATCCAGTATGCTTGGATGTATTGTAAGAAATTAAATGATTTGTTATTGAAATTTATAAGCTTTTCTAATTAAATTAATAAAATCATTTTTTGTTGTTGTTCTAATGCAGCTAGCAATATAGAGACAGTTCATCTTTATGTCATAAGCAAAGGTTTAGCGCTGGGTAGTGCTAAATGTGGAACAGTGGACATGCTACGGACGTGGGTAACACTACCCCCACAAATGCTGTAGCATCGGATTAGACCGGGACCGACGGTTTAAAATGGATTCCAAACCACTACGAACATTCATGAACTAGAACCCGAAACCTGTGATACTGAGGGCCAGAGCAAAAGCTACTCAGCCTTCTGGCCCCTAAAAGCATTTTTATAAAATAATGTAAAACAGAACTATAAAAAAATCCATGCATCTAAAAATACTCGGATACCCTATACATAAAAGTTGTTTCTAATCTATTATTAACAGGCCTTTCCAGAATTTACCTTTTAATTATTTAAAGAGAAAAAAGAATTTAAATGAAACATTGTCTATAGCAATTGGTCTCGCACGAGTTGCAAATGCACTACAATTATTTTTCTATCACTGTATTTATAGAAAGTGGTGCATGATAGAATGTCAGGAACATTATCTGTCAGTATGAAGCACTTGATTGGATCACAGGAAGTTTTTCTGACATCCCATGGTACCCTGTCGAAACGTCATAGTTGGCTCGTTGCCATGTTAGCCTTTTCAATTGGAATTTTATTAAAATTATATCCAGAATCGACTTTATTATGAAAGTAATGGACAAGATAAAAAACCTTTTTTCGGTGATAGATATTATTTATTAATGAAAAATTACGGAATTTTATGGGAAGACTTTCTGTTATATAGCACTTTCAAAACACAATTTTCTGCTCTTCAAATTAGGCATCTAGTGTATATTAGCCGATATTGATTACATTGTTCATGTTAATAAGACAAAAATTTATTTTTCTGCATGTAGAAAAAGATATGTTATCTTTCGTATATTTACAGATAATAGTAGTATTCCGTAAAATTATATATTATATTTGTGTACTGGGAATCTGGGAAAACACCTTGCAAAAATCAGAATGTGTTCCCGCAATGCATCCCTGCCCATGTGGATTTGGAATTTAATGAAATTCCAGGTTCTTTGGCGTCGAATGGTAGAAGTCAGGATAAGACAGTCATTTCTATTTCCATTGCAGATACAAATGCCTTGGGAAAATCTAAACTTAGAAAGAATTATAAGATTAAGATTAAATACCAAAACACCGAACTAAATGTCGACAGGAAAACAGCTGCTACTTTCACAAGATTAAGGAGGAAGCACCACAAAAACATGAAAGTTTCTGCTGATGGTGTTGAAAAACACCAAATATGTGGCAACTGCCCTGATGTCGAGCTGACTCCTCGTCATGTCTTTGATTGCCCAGCTGATGCAGCCGCCAAGCCTTGTCTGGACTCTCCTTCGAAAGAGGATTTATACTACTATACTCCTCTATATATTTATATATATATATATATATATATATATAGTGGCAAACGCTCTGGTGCTCGGTACCACAGGTTTCGGGTTTGAGTCCCTGTGGTGCCATGAATGTTTGCAGTGGTACGGAATCCACTTTAAACAGTAGGTCCCGGTCTAATAGGATCGTAGAGCGTTGCGGGGGCATTGTTACTCCGCGTCCGTGGCATATCTTCAAGTTACACGCGCCCCCTGGGTAATGCAAAGTGAGTAATGTCTGTGCAGCGTTTGCCTTAAGGCATCTAAGACCAAGCTGTCTAAATGTTTGCCAGCTGCATTAGAAAGAGAAATATATATTATATATATAATATTTGCGTCGAGGATTGAGTCGTATTGATCAAGTCCCTGTGAGTAGCCCAAAATGGGCTTCACGGACGAATTCTGTTACTCCTTTAGCACTATCCCGCGGACGTGTGTAGCTTGAAAATATGTTGCGGACGCGAGTAACACTACTCCCACAACGCTTTACGATCATATTAAGACCGAGATCTACGGTTTTAAGTGGATTCCGCACCACTACAAACATCCATGGCACCGCCGAAACTCAAATCCGAAACCTATGACACCGAGAACCAGAGAGTTAGCTCACTAAATTTGCTTATTATTAATTTTAATTTAGATAAATGGAAGCTATATATATTTGCAATTTTTTTCAATAAAAGATTATGATTTAATTAAATGTATGTTATTTTTTAATAGCTGAAATATTAAGTTTTAAATAGGCTTCAAAACCTCAACTATTAGTTTTAAATATTCCTAGTAAAATGTTAGCAGTGATTTGTTCAGAAATAAAAAAAAAATTTCGTTAATAGGAATGTTTTTTTATGAATATTTCAAGTTAAATTTCTATATATATTCTAGCTATTTAAATTGTTATTACTTGCTAGATAATAAATAACATATTACATAAACGTTAACTCTTTAAGATAAAACACAAAATAACAAATTTTTCCATTAAGTAAAGCAAATATGCTTTATTATACAAATGAAACATTTTATTTAATACAATATTTTACTTAAAAGGCTGATGTAACTAGGAGTAGGCATGCATATCTCCTATTCATCCAAAACTGTATTTATACATGTATCAAATAGGGAGATAAACATTGGATATTAGAAAAATGGAAACATATCCAGCTTTAATAGCGATCACATTTAAAAACGCATATGAATAGAAATGATTTCGTACATTTTACAAACATAAGATCCCTTAAAACTTGAAATTGAGAAAGGATGTCTGTTTTGATAAATGAGAAATTTCAATTTAATATCGAAATTACTTTCTGGAGAATTCATCCCAGAGATGAGCATTTCCTACAAGTAATGTGATATTTTATCTCGAAGACAGCACTTGGGAAATTTGTCGAGGAATGGTTGTACGATCTTAGGATGGATCAAATGTTTTGTTTACTTGCGCAAATGCTGATGCCGAAAAATTCTACATAGGGTACAGGAAATGGAAAAAAAATTGATTTCTTGTCATTGGATGCCTACATCGTGTTTTACGGTATGGGTAGTAGTAAACAGAATTCTGTTACAATAAGTAAACCGATGTTTAAAAAAATTAGGATTTCGAGATGATTTTATTCGAATGAAAAATATTTTTAGTGCTACTATTACTGGTATTATTATTGAAGTAAGTGTGTCTGTATCATAGAAAGTTTGTGGTATAAAAATCAAGAGTTGGTTTCTTTAAAAAATTAATTAGGAAACAGGAGTCTTGTAAAAAATGTAGATTTATTATTTTGCGATATTAAATTAGATGGAAAACAATTTGCTGCATTTTAAAACAAGTTTTCCTTTTTGTTTAACATCCTTTACCATAGGCACCGATAGGTGAAGAAGGAAAGTCTTTTAGGGGTAACTGTCCTGCATTTGCGTGTCATATGAGAGAAAACACTGACAACGCCCACCAGGCAATCTGACTATCGATGCGAGACACTTATACTCAATCTTATTTCTGAAAGCACTACTATTCTTACTATTCGTTTATTGCCCATAAAATTATGGGAATTGATTTCGAGAGCTGAGTTTTTCGTTCCCTTGAACAGTTTTCTTATTGGCTAATTTTTAAAAAAAAATTTTCACGAGCTATTCTTATTGGTTTATTACCCATAGGAATATGGATATTGTTTTGGGTAGTGAGGGTTTTCGCTTTCTTGGTCACTTTTTCGTGTCCTGGATCAGTATTTTCATTTTCTTCACTAATTTTAAGGTTTCTTATTTTTTTTTAAATTTCTGTTACAAGCTTATCTATACATAATATTTCATGTACTAATATTATTCAAAATACATGCTATTCATTATGCGCACATGCTATAACATATATACAAGATTTAACATAATAATAATTTTTTTAAATATATGCTACTAATTATGGGGCCTGAATGGCCGAGCGGCTAGCGCTCTGGCGCTCGGTACTACAGGTTTCGGGTTCGAGTGCCGGTGGTGCCATGGTTGTTTGTAGTGGCTCGAAATCCACTTTAAAAAGTAGGTCCCGGTCCTAATAGGATCGTAGAGCGTTGCGGGGGCATTGTTACTCCGCGTCCGTGGCTTATCTTCAAGTGACACGCGCCCCCTGGGTAATGCAAAGTGAGTACGTCTCTGCAGCACTTGCCTTAAGGCATCCAAAGACCAAGCTGTCTGTGTTTGCCAGCTGCATTAGAAAAAAAAATGCTACTAATTATTTATGTATAATCATATATTTCCTTCACTTGCTAATAATTTAATTAAATAATGTAAAATCTCTTAAAAAGATCGTCTGGTGAAAGCAAAGACAATTTTATTTCTAAATGAAAATTAGATTTTTTCAAGAAAAAAAATTGTTTTTTTTATTTTTTCTTTTTACTTTTTAAGAATACTATTATGCGTTTGTTTTTACATTAAATACTTAATGTTACTGGTAGCCTGTATGCTTGACCAGCCCATTATATTTTTTATTTATCATCTTATTATAATTATCAAATAATAACCTAATATATTTCTTTTAGTTTACCTTACATTTGGGAATTTATTTCGGAATTGCAAGTAGAAACACTAATCAAAAGTTTTAATATTTATCTTGAAAATAAATCTTCTATTCTCTACCTTTTCCATCAAAATTGGAATAGAAATTTAAATAAAAGGACATTTTAACAACTGAAAGAGTTTTATAAAAGAATTGTTTTCAAATCTCAAGTTTTCAACGCTCTCAATTATATTAAGCATAAATAAACAGTAAGTTTAAATGTAAATATTCCATATCGCAATTTCGAATTCTTTCAAAACGACGTTCTTAAATAAAACATTACTTCTTTTATAATGCAGAAATAAGGAATTATAACTATATTATTTTTATAGAAATATTATATTCAACTAGAGTTAGATGAATTTAATATTAATATCTCATATCAACTTTGTAACTTACATTTCCATTTCTATTTATACACTGATTCTTAAAACTTTTAAATTAATAGGCTTATTTCGTTTCAGTAAATGATAATGCACCGTTTGTATTCAACAAATTCAGTTTAATTTAATCTTTAAGAAATAAAATCCTTTTAAGTCAAAACTTTAACGATAATAAATGATAAACTATAGTTTTATAGTTTCTTGTTTAAAATGTTTATTTTTGATAAGAATAATAATAACTTGTTCATAGGAAAAGAAAATCTGTATATATATATATATCCCGTCGTAAGCTACCGTACTAGTATATAGATAACTGATAATGTCTCTCTCTAATGATCTGATAATGATCTCTGTCAGAATATGGCATAATTGAATGTTTTTGAATTTTGAGAAGTTTTCAGATTTATTTTTAGTTAAATGCATTTTAGCTTTTTATTTCCTAAACAAGAGCAGACAAAAGCTTAAAGCCTTTGTAATATATATATATATACACTCAAGAGCCAAAGCATTATGACCACCCCTACATTTTGCAATGAACTCGCCTGGAGGACGTGGAAGGCACGTGATCAGGTGGAAGTGCTATTTAACTGCTGCTGGAGAATCTGAAGAATCATTCTTTCACTTACTTCTGTGTGTGATGTTAAAGGCTGCGGATCTAAGCGACTTTGATAGTGGGCAGATTGTAATGGCTCGTAGGTTCGGAACAAGTATTTCCGAAACTGCACGACTCGTGGGTTGTTCGCGATCTACAGTTGTTAGTACTTATGCAAAGTGGATGAATGACGGTGAAACCAGCAGTAGACGACATAGTGTTGGACGTCCACACGCTATCAAAGAAAAAGGTCGTCGGAGACTGTCTCGCATGGTGAAGCAAAACCGGAGCCAGACAGTGGCTCAGCTGACAGCCCAATACAATGCAGGGCCAAGTAGAATAGTATCGGAGCACACTGTTCTGCGGACGCTATTGGATATGGGGCTACGCAGCAAACGTCCCACTCGTGTGCCTTTGCTGACCAAGCGTCATCGCCAACTGCGCCTGCGCTGGGCCCGGGAGCATCGTGACTGGTCCATGGATCAGTGGGGGAGAGTTGCCTGGTCAGATGAATCACGGTTTGTCATTTATCACGCCGATGGCCGTGTCAGGATACGCCGTCTTCCAGGCGAACGGTTGCTCCCTCAATGTACAGTAGGTCATACACAGGCCGGTGGGGGCGGTATTATGCTTTAAATAGCGCCAGAGGATAGCAGGATCATAGAGCGTTGTGGGGGTAATGTTACACGTGTCCGTAGCATATCTTCAAGCTCACGCGTCTCCTGGGTAGTGCGAAATGGGTAACAGCGGTGCAACCGTTCATGATGGCATAAAGATTAACTGTCTCTTTATTGTCAGCTGCATTAGAACAACTATTTCCACCCCAAAAATAGCATTTTTTTTTTTTTAATTTGACAACTTTCTGGAAAACACGAGCTGTATATTTTACGAACATAAGGTAGAATATCTTATACCCCTCTAAAGAAGGGTGAATCTATTTCAAAAAGTTTTGATAATCTTTTCAAATATTTTGCATCATGTTCTTGAATATATCAATCCATGATCATCAATATTTAACTATAGTTATTTCTTTCTGTGTTTCTTTCTGTGTATGGTCGAAATTTCTCTTCCGTATACCAGTCCCTTAAATTGCTTTGGCTTGTTTTTTTACTCACTGCAGGCTGCTTATTATTCTAGAATCTTGTCATCTAATATTTTTTTTCAATTTTTCTGCCTTCCGGGAGGACTTTTAGGGGGGAAAAACTAAACCACTTCATTGACAATGGACAAGACGGAAAAAAAAGGTTGTCTTTGTTATCTATAGAACATTAATAGAATCAAATTCAATACTGCTGGTTTATGTAATATTATCTGTAGAACTGAAACTGAACTCATGTGGAATACTAGTATGTGCATTTATTTATTTATATCGATAAATATCGTATATCGACTTTCTGAGTATCATATCAGTTGTCAATGTATATATGATAAAGCTTGCTACTTTAATTTATAGAAAAGTTTTAAGATAATGCAACTAACCAATGTCGCATCCATACAATTTTATGCTGAATTGTTACAAATATATCGAATTCCTAATGGACATCTTTGGTCCCAGCAATTGCTGAAAGTTAATTGACTGTTAATGTTGTAAATGAAGACCGGAAGCCCATAATGCGACGGAACTGATTATATCGATAATGGTTAAGAGACTTTGTGCTGCATTATAGATAATGCTCTAAAACGGATCAGGTTAAGCTGACAGGAATTATCGGCGCAGTTTCATGTTGCACAACACGCACGCAATGAATCGATAGAAGTATGGATTTTTCCAATGTGAACATATAGACTGTGCCCAAAAAGTGAGACCAATTTTTTTTTTCCGAAATTCTTTATTTATTTATTCTTCCAAAATTATTTCATCGCCTTCAAAGTAATCCCCTCCGAACACAGTGCACTTATGCCAATTTTATTTCCAATCAATGCATGCTAAAAAGTCATCGGCAGGGATGGCCTTCAAAGCGCGCGCCGATTCACGTTGAATCTCTTCAATCGACTCAAACCGGTGTCCCCGGAGTGGTCTTTTGAGTTTAGGGAAATAGCCAGAAGTCGCACGGTGTGAATACGGTGGTTGTGGAACGATATGGGTTTCACTTTTAGCAAAAAAGTCACGAAGAATTAATGCAGTGTGAGCTGGCGCCTTTAGTGTTCATTTAGTGTTTCTCATTCAATTAATTCTGACATTTCAAAAATCACCGGAATCAGTTTTAGTGTCTGACAAAGTCAAGCATAACTCAAACACTAATGAATATTTTAACGCCAAATTTCACACAGATGTCAAGG